>JARQOC010002307.1:10000-27004 GCA_033576535.1 Allobates femoralis
GGGCCGCCGAGAAGTGGCCGGAGGGCAGGCATACATTGGCCAATGAGTGTACCAAGAGCCCGGCTTTTAATAAAAAAAGTGAGTACTGAGTTTTTTAGAAAAAACGGATGTTTTTTTTATTTTTTTCTCAAACCATTATTGCTTGTCAGCACACACTTGTTGGTTAGACTGAGTGCAGCTGTGATTTTTTGTTTTTTGAGATTATATATATATATATATATATATGTGAGGCACCACCGGCATGATCCCCATGGCCGGGGCGCATCACATGCAGGATCAGGGTATGATCCTGTTCACACTGGCCGGTTTTATAGTGAATGACGCTGTGAGAACCTATCCGGAACACGAGGAGTTAAATGGGATAGTGTGTGCTGTAAAGCTAAAACATTCATGTGACTAGTGAGCGGCTGTGAGTGGCTCCTGAGATCGATGAAGCCCTGAGGAAAGGAATGGGTGCTGATTGCTGACAGCCTAGGTGGGTGTGTCCCAAGTACTAGCAGCTCAGCTGGATGAGTCAGAGTGGGAGTGGCAGGCACAATAAGAGCCTGCCAGCTGAGTGATTGTAGAACTCTCAGAACTCAGAGAGAGATTGCAGAGCAGTCCAGGGCTCTGGGTGTGTGAACATGATGGGAGCATGCTAGCTCCATGTCGGTGCTTAGGACCAAGATCGTGACAGCTCCTGGAGTGGGGAAGCCGTGGCTGAACCCGGTGGATACTGGTACGGGCGTGTGGTTGAGACACGTCTGGGAAAGGAGCCCTTGGGGACGCTGGGTGTACCCATGACCCAGGTAGCGAGACCCGGATCCGTGCCCGGTAAGAAAAGCAGTTCCTGAATGCTTGTGTGAACTGTGCACCTTGTGTGTAAATCATGCCAGGCGAGCGTAGCCGCCATTAGGTCCAGTGAAGGACCTGTTGAACCTTATCAGTATTGTATGGCTTTTTAAAAGACCCAGCGAATGTATGTAGCCTTTGGGAGGCAAATGTATGTAGCCCTTCGGGAGGCGAATGTATGTAGCCCTTCGGGAGGCGATTTTATGAAGTGTGCCAGGCGGGCATGGACCGCATTTGGGACCGACTCAGTGTAGTCAGTTAAATGTCCTGATGAACCGGAATGTATGTAGCCTTTGGGAGGCGATTGTATGTGGCCCTTCGGAAGGCGATTGTGTGTCGCCCTTAGGGAGGCGATTTTACGAAGTGTACCAGGCGGGCATAGACCGCATTTGGGTCCGACTCAGAGCAGTCAGTTAAAGGACCTGATGAACCGGAATGTATGTATGTACCAGAGGTCAGATGCAGGGGTTAATAGGGCTCCTATAGTAGGGTAACGGATGGTTGTCCCGGATACTAAGGTTTGCCAATCCCTGTTCTGAACCCAGATGTGCCACAGTCCATGGATGTCTATATGATGGGCTGTGAGCGAGTGAAAGGACGTGTGTGGTCCATGGTGGCTTATAGGATGGGTCACATATTGTGTGTAAGAACCCGGTCAGGCTGGAGTCCTGATTCCGGGGCAGCATGAAGCTGGGGAAATAAAGCCAGGCGGCTGGTTCCGCAATTGGGACCCACAGGGCCCGTTGAAGGGTATATAGCGAAGGTCAGAAGCAGGGGTTAGAAGGGCTCCTAGAGTGGGGAAACCGTGGTTGAACCAGGTGGGCGCTGACCTGGACGTGTGGTTGAGATACGTTCAGGAAGGAGTCCTTGGCGAGGCATGGCATACCCGTGACTCAGATTGCTCAATCCCTGTTCTGAACCCAGAGAAGTCATCGTTTATATATATGGTAACTGATGTATTGTTAAATGTATGGGAAATGTAGATAGGCCGGAGGTCGTAGCCACCACGGGAGCGGTTGTTAGAGCTCCAATGGGGACAGAGAGGTGGTTAAAGGTCCCGGGTAACTATAACCGTTATGTGCAATATAAGTGTTATGTAATGTTATATGTAAATGTATGGTGTATTTATGTATGGTGTTTATAATCAATGATATGTGTCAAACATGCTACCCGGGTTATGTTATTATATGTGAAAAATAAACGGGAGACATTGGTTAAATGATAAACACGTGTTCTTGTCGTTATGCAAGCGGGTTCCCCGGGTGCTACCTCACAATATTATATATATATATATATATTTATATATATATATATATTAATTTTACACTGCCCCCTAGGGGGCCTCAGAACTGCACGGACTGATCGCTTGTGTTATGTACAGAGGCTTCAGCACAAATGATCACTTTCTGCTGGTGACGTTACTCGGGCATCGCTGGGAGGAGGTGACTCAGGACAGTATCTGGGGTCATCAGCTGACCACGCGTTGTCATGCCAATGCATCGAGGTCCCATGATCACATCAGAGGGCCACCCATGTTGGCAGGGAATAGGGCAACCACTGCTGCAATGCTTTACAACGCACTATGCGATCTAAAGGGTTAAAGCTGTGAGCTGCACATGTTGGCTGATCAGATCAGCTGACACGTGCAGGTAATGGGGCGAGCTCAGCGCGTGAGCTTGCATCAATGGGAAGGAGGCAGCCTATGGCGTACATATATGCCCTTCGTTGTGAAGAGGTTAAAGCGGCTGCTCAGTAAATGGCAGTCGTCATCACAGGAGGGGCAATAACGTCCTGATCAGGGGGCGTCCCACACTGGGCAGCAGATCGGGGAGGTTTTATCATGGATGGGGCACTTTTAATCCTGTTCAAGATGGAGCCAAAAGTTGAGCGAACAACTGACACTCCATTCATTCTCCATACGCCAGCATATAGCAAATGGATGGACTGGTGGTCAAGCATAAGCAGCGATTAACTCCTTCACAACCAAGGATGTATTAGCACGTCCTTGGTCATTTCCCGCCCCTAATGCGAGCTCATGCGGGAGCATTCTCCTCCCACGTCTCAGCTAGTCTCATCAGCTGTGAGGTGTAGCTAAGAGATCGGATCAGCGATCACTGACAGCACGAATCAAAGCACTGCGGCGGGGATTGCGCCGTTCCTCACTGGTATCGGAGGTCCCCTGATGTGATCACGGGAACTCAATGCTTTACCTGGACATCCCGGGGTCCTGTAATGTCCTCGGAAGCTGTCCTGATTCACTTCCTGCTGGTGATGACCCAGTGACATCATCGGCAGGAAGTGACCATTTCCCGTTTCTTCTGATGAGCAGCAGCTCATCGGAAGACAAGAGAAGCCAACGGATAGTGGATTACTGAGGCCCCCTAATGGACTATGTAAAATAAAGAAAAAAAATACGTTTTTCCAGTTATGCATAAAAAAAGCCCCTAAAAGTTCAAATCACCTCCCTTTTGCCTCATTGAACAAAAAAACTATTAAAGAAATAAAATAAAAAAAACACACATATTTGGTATCGTCGCGTCCAGAAACGCCCGATCTATCAAAATATAAAATCAATCAGATCGGTAAACTGCTTAGAAGGAAAAAGTCCAAACCTCAAAATAACTTTTTTCCTTGCCTTAACATTGTGATAAAATACAATAACGGGCGATCAAAACATCACATCTACCCAAAAATAGTATAATTAGAAACGTCAGCTCCAGACACAAAAATAAGCCGTCACACAGCCCCAGATCCCGAAAATGGGAACGCTGCAGGGTGCGGAACATGGCGCAAATTCACAATTCTTTTTCTTTAAAAACTTCTGAATTGTTTTTCACCACTTAGATAACAATAAAAAGTAACATGTTTGGTATCTACGAACTCGTACCGACCCGAGGCATCACACCATCACGTCAGTTTTACCATATAGTGACCATCATGAATAAAAAAACTAAAAAAAAAATGTGTAATTGCACTTTTGCTGCAATTTCATCGCACTTGGAACTTTTTTCCTGCTTTTCAGTACACTATATGCTAAATAAATTATTTTGTTCAAAAGTACAACTCGTCACGCTAAAAGCAAGCCCCCATATGTCTGTATTGACAGAAAGATCAAAAAGTTATGGCTCTTGGAAGAAGGGGAGGACAAAACGATAAATGGAAAATCGCCCAGGGATGAAGAGGTTAAAAAAAACCTGTGGATACGTTCAGCGGACAACCCCTGTAAAGGAATCTTACACAATGATCAAATACTGTGATCCACTTATGAAATCAATTTATATTCACATTCACCATGTTGGAGCGATGTACAGTATCAGGCAGTTATGATGACATCATAGAATCTGAATGACATCACATATGATAGAATGTGCAGAGATCTGCTCCGGAGCCAGCTTGTGCCACTTGGACCTGACAGCTGAAGAGGACAAGTCCAGGTAGGGAGTTCTCCACTATTAGGGTGTATCACACAGTAGATAGATTTATTATAATGGGGGAAGGGCACCGTTTTTGTATTAATACAGATGGTATTAAATATTTATATAAGTATAAATACACAAAATAGTTATTAACGTTACAGATCCTATACATCATTCAATCTTTGTATTTTTTTTTTTTTTACAAATATTTTTATTTGATTTTCCAAACATTTGAACATGGTAATTGGTATTATAATAGTTACAATTGTCGAACTCATACAATCCCATATAATAAAAAAAGAAAATATATATAACTCCCCACCCCCAAATCCCTCCCCGGCAGTGTTCATCCTCCAATCTAAGAAATGCAGGCCAGAAACGATAGCTCTATAATATTCCAACTCCTGCTACCATCCACAATTTCCGTTTAAATCATTTAGTATCAGGTATATTAAGTGTGTTAAGAAACCTCCAGCCTTCCAGGCTACCCTGCAGTTGTTCCATCAGATACCAGGTAGAGTCTCTGAAGGGCCACACCACTGATTTAACTTCCTCATTGGAGAGATAGTTTAGAATAAAACCCTCCATTTATCAAAAATCGTTAGATCATCTTTATTGGTTTCTGCCTCTATGCGTTCAGACCTCATTGCCTCCTTGATGTTAAGTATTACTGAGTCATGTGAGTGTGGTCTGGCATCCAACCAGCGTCTTAATATGGCGCGTTTAGCTAATATTGCCATCGTGTGTAGCATACGTTGTTCACTTTTAGTGCCGTGTGAGCTATTTATGCAGTGAAACACCCATCCATCCCTACCCAACTCCTCGAACCTCCGCAATCCTCCCTGCTACCTCCTCCATGAGGGACCAAAGAGGGCGGATCAATTTGCATTCCCATAAACCGTGGAGAAGATCAGTGTTTGGGGTGTGGCACTTCGGACAGGCCTGTAGTCTGTCTGTGTTTGACTTAGTTTGATAGGCTGTGAACCCATAAATTGCTCTATGAATCAGGTGAAAGAGTCTCGCCACTGTTCGTTGACTATATTCCCTCTAAACATCCTCCATCCATTCAGTAATTTCTCTCCAGTGCTTCTTCTTTCAGTCTGGATTCCCACCCTTTGAAGGGCCTTGGGTATGTAGGCTGTGTTAATTGAGGTCCCAGTTCTTTGTATAAAATAGAGACACTTATGTTGGTTATCCCCCTTGAGAGTAGATCATCCCATGTATTCGTCACACATTCTGACTGGACATTAACCAATCTATTCATGATATAATGCTCCAACTGTTTAAACTGGAGCATGTGATGATCCGGTAGTGCCATAGAATTTAATAATTCCACCCCAGTCAGCCATCTGGATTCTGAGTGACAGAGAAGGTCATTGGCTTTCTCTATTCCCCCTCCCTCCAGCGTTGGAAAAGACTATTTTCCCTTCCCAGCGGGAACTCCGGGTGTGTCCATAATGAGACATATTTAGACATGCGCCAAGAGAGGCCCTGTTTTTTCCGGACTATTTTCCAGGCCGATATGGTATCTCTTGTTACTATGGAGTGTTTCATCAAAACTGGGAGATTAGATCTAGACGTGTGTAATACTGAAGCCAAACTCCATGGTTTACAGAGCTCTGACTCCAGCTCCCAATCTGAGAACTTATTTGTCTTGCCCAACCAGTCTAGGATGTGTCTGACCAAGCATATTAAGTTGTAATTTCGAAGTCAGGTATGGCTAAGCCTCCTAGCTCTTTTGGCAACATCAGTGTTTTCAGGCGAATCCTTGGTCGTTTGTTCCGCCACAGGAACCTGGTAAAAGCCTTATTTATTCTAGTTATATCTCTGCTGCGTATTAATAGAGGCAATACTTGAAGCGGGTATAGGAGCTTAGAAAAACTCATCATTTTAAGCAGGTGTCCACGTCCCAGCAGGGGAAGCGGCAACCCCTCCCATTTATTGAGATCTGATTCCATCTTTGCCAGTAGTGGTTCGTAGTTTAAGCTATAGACTAGGTCAGTGGTCCGCGCTAGTTGTATCCCCAAGTATCGTATTGATTTCTTAGCCACAGGTATGTCAAGAATTTGGGTATGTTCTGACATCTCCCCTTCTCTACGTCTTCCACGTTTTGTCAGAAAAAGTATCTCGCATTTGTCCTTATTTAGTTTAAAACCAGAAAAGGAGCCGAACCTCTCAAGTCGGGACAGTATAACTGGTAGGTCCGTGTTTGGGTCTCCTAAATATAGGATTATGTCATCAGCGAAAAAGTTGGATCGTATCCTTCGAGATCCTATAGCTATCCCCTCAAAGTCCTCGCCACTCGTCAGATAACGGGCAAGTGATTCGATCGCCAGGTTGAAGAGGAGGGGCGACAGCGGGCACCCCTGGCGAGTCCCCCTGTGTAAAGTGAATGTATTGGACAAAAATCCTGGCGTTCGCACCCTGGCTTTGGGGTTCGCGTATAGCGAATTCAAATATAACCTGAATGGGCCTGTCATCCCCACCGCGTCTAGCACCCTGCCCAGCCATGGCCACCGGACATTATCAAAGGCCTTTTCGGCATCCAGTGTGACCATGGCCGGGTCTCTCTCATTCCTCGTCTCCCTAGTCCCTGTGAATGAGTCAATCGTTAGCAGTGCCCTCCGTATATTACCTGTTGCTGACCGTCCCTTGACGAACCCCGCCTGGTGAAAGCCAACTAACTTTGGGAGAAATACTGCTAATCTGTTTGCCATTAACTTGGACAGAATTTTCAAATCTACGTTGATTAATGAGATCGGCCTGTAACTAGCCGGGTCATCAGGGTTTTTACCTCCTTTTGGAATTAATGTAATATGTGCCGTATTCATTTGGCCAGGTATTGGGCCTCCTTGTAGGATTGAGTTATATAGAGACGTCAGGGTAGGTGTAATCAAGGGGTAGATCGCCTTATAAAATCCCCCCCCAAATCCGTCTGGGCCAGGTGCCTTATGTGTGTTCAGTTCTCTTATCACCCCGGTGACTTCTTCAACTGTCACTGGTCTATTGAGGCTCTGGAGATCCAATTCGTCAAGTCGCGTCATGGGATATTCCTGTAGCCAATCGTCACCCCCTTTCCCCTCCTCAATCTTTGTATTTTGATGTAAGTCAAATGTATTATACCAGGAGCCCACACATAGCCCCTGTATTGCACCAGGAGCCCACACATAGCCCCTGTATTACACCAGGACACACATATAGTCCCTGTATTACACCATAAGCCCACACATAGCCCCTGTATTACACCATGAGCCGACACATAGCTCCTGTATTAGACCAGGTGCCCAGACATAGCCCCTGTATTGCACTAGGATCCCACACATAGCCCCTGTATTGCTGATCACACATAGCCCTGTATTGCACTAGGAGCCCACACATAGCCCCTGTATTGCACTAGGAGCCCACACATAGCCCCTGTATTACACCAGGAGCCCACACATTAGGATCCCTCACACATAGCCCCTGCATTACACCAGGAGCCCACACATAGCCCCTGTATTACACCGACATTCTGTGACATCACCAATAGAATAGAAAGGACAAAATTCTGAACCTGAATCATTTTGTTTTTAGGTCCTGAAAGCACAAAAGTAAGAAGTCCAGGTAAGTATCTGTCCTCTCCAGGACACATGCAGTACCACAGAACCATAGGACGGTTGGCACAGCATCTACAGAGGTGTTCATCTGAAAGCCAGCTCGACTGTCCATCTCTACATAATATATGTGTGTCAAACAATCAGAAAAAGCAAGGTGATTTTTGTAAAAAGTTCAAAAAAATGTTATTATGAATACTTAAAAAAGTTTAGACAAGTAAAAATTACAGTAATGACAGTGAGTTTTTAATCAAGAAGTACATTAACATAATTATATATCCACAGAAATACTAATTACATATAAGAAAAGAAAAGAGAAATGTATACACAACCCTAAACACTGTGAAGTGATCTCTATTCCAGTGATCCTATTTGGACAAATCTGTGTTAAATAAAAATCCCAGTGAATTTTCGAGCTGTCACCTATCTCACACATAGGTGACTAATCATAGATAAGACCATAGAAAGTGAAACTCAAAAAAACAAAGATCAAGAGGGGCTAATTACCTGGTGTGTATACAAGTATAGCTGCACTTTACATGCACGTTTCGGCTCACGCCTTCATCCTGGATGAAGGCGTGAGCCGAAACGTGCATGTAGAGTGCAGCTATACTTGTATACACACCAGGTAATTAGCCCCTCTTGATCTTTGTTTTTTTGAGTTTCACTTTCTATGGTCTTATCTATGACTAGATGGCGGCCCGATTCTAAAGAATCGGGTAGTCTAGAATCCATATATAGTCTATTTACTAATAGATACGGGAGTGCGGTGAAATGAATTGTGTGTATACAGATGGCTCAGTGGTTAGAGTGAGTGCGGTGGCTCAGTGGTTAGCAGTGAGTGCGGTGGCTCAGTGGTTAGCAGTGAGTGCGGTGGCTCAGTGGTTAGCAGTGAGTGCGGTGGCTCAGTGGTTAGCAGTGAGTGCGGTGGCTCAGTGGTTAGCAGTGAGTGCGGTGGCTCAGTGGTTAGCAGTGAGTGCGGTGGCTCAGTGGTTAGCAATGAGTGCGGTGGCTCAGTGGTTAGCAGTGAGTGCGGTGGCTCAGTGGTTAGCAGTGAGTGTGGTGGCTCAGTGGTTAGCAGTGAGTGCGGTGGCTTAGTGGTTAGCAGTGAGAGCAGTGAGATTGGTCAGCACAGTGGCGTGGGCAGAGTGGTCAGCACAGGGCCG
Organism: Allobates femoralis; assembly: GCA_033576535.1. Lineage (NCBI taxonomy): Eukaryota > Metazoa > Chordata > Amphibia > Anura > Aromobatidae > Allobates > Allobates femoralis. The sequence continues at coordinate 19,007 of JARQOC010002307.1, forward strand.
TGGGCAGAGTGGTTCAGCACACACATACATACATACACACACACTCCGCTATAGTCAGCACCGACCCTGAGTCTTCCCCGCCGCTTGGATTCTGAGTCGACATGTCGCTGCCGGCGGATGACTGGATCCAATATGGCGTCCGGGAAGTTTGGCGAGACTTTTTGGACGCTATATTGAATCCTGTTGGGGGGTGGCGACATGTCGACTGAGGATCCAGGTGGCTGATGCAGGGCCGATGCCAACTAAAGCGGAGTGTGTGTGTGCGCACGTGTGTGTATGTGTGTGGACAAAGTGAGGGAAAGACACACATATATACACATACTGTACATTGCATATGGAGGGCAGAGGACAGAAGAGGCTGGAGGGGTGAGGGGGCAGAGGACAGGGGAGGCTGGAGGGGTGAGGAGGGCATAAGGACCGGGGAGGCTGGAGGGGTGAGGAGGGCAGAGGACAGGGGAGGCTGGAAGGGTGAGGAGGGCAGAAGACCGGGGAGGCTGGAGGGGTGAGGAGGGCAGAAGACCGGGGAGGCGGGAGAGGTGAGGAGAGCAGAAGACCGGGAGGCGGGAGGGGTGAGGAGGGCAGAAGACCGGGGAGGCGGGAGGGGTGAGGAGGGCAGAAGACTGGGGAGGCGGGAGGGGTGAGGAGGGCAGAAGACGGGGAGCGGGAGGGGGTGAGGAGGGCAGAGACCGGGGAGGCGGGAGGGGTGAGGAGGGAAGACGGGGAGGGGAGGGAGGTGAAGAGGCAAAAACGGGAGGCGGGAGGGTGAGGAGGGCAGAAACGGGGAGGTGGGAGGGGAGTAGGGCAGAAGACGGGGAGGCGGGAAGGGGGAGGGGAGGCAAGAGGGAGGCGGAAGGGTGAGGAGGGAAGAGGGAGGGGGGGGGGGAGGGGCAGAGGCGGGGGGCGGAGAGGGAGGCAGAGAGAGGAGCGGAGGGGGGGAGGAGGAGAGCGGGGAGGCGGGAGGGGAGGAGGGCAGAAGACGGGAGGCGGGAGGGTGAGGAGGCAGAAGACGGGGCGGGGGGTGAGAGGGCAGAAGACCGGGGAGGCGGAGGGGTGAGGAGGGCAGAAACCGGGAGGGGGAGGGGTGAGAGGGCGAAGACCGGGGGCGGAGGGGGGTGAGGGCAGAAGGGGAGGCGGAGGGGTGAGGGAGGCAGAAAGGGAGGTGGGAGGGTGAGGAGAAGACGGGAGCGGGAGGGTGAGGAGGGCAGACAGGGGAGGCGGGAGGGGGAGAGGAGCGGGAGGGGGAGGGGGGGGAGACGGGGAGGGGGAGGGGAGGGAGGGGAGAGGGCGAAGGGGGAGGGGGAGGCAGAAGGGAGGGGCGGAGGGGTGAGGAGGGCAAGACCGGGGAGGGAGGGGTGAGGGAGGAGAGACGGGAGGCGGAGGGTGAGGAGGCAGAGGGGAGCTGGGGGGTGAGGAGGGCAGAGAACGGGGAGGCTGGAGGGTGAGAGGGAGAGACGGGAGGCGGAGGGAGGAGAGGGCAGAGACGGGGAGGCTGGAGGGTAGGAGGGCAGAAGAGTGGAGGGGGAGAGGCGGAGGCAGAGAGGGGGAGGGGGGGAGGGAGAGGGCAGAGACCGGAGGGGGGAGGGGAGGAGGGCAGAAGCGGGGGGCGGGAGGAGGGCAGAAGACCGGGAGGGGAGGGGTGAGGAGGGCAGAAGACCGGGGGCGGAGGGTGGAGGGCAGAGACGGGAGGCGGGAGGGGTGAGGAGGGCAGAGGAAGGGGAGGGGTGAGGAGGAGGAGGATGAGGGAGAGGGGAGGCGGAGGGGAGGGGGGGGGCAGGGGAGGAGGGGTGAGGGGCAGAAAGGGAGGTGGAGGGTGGAGGGGAGAGGGGTGAGGGGGGCAGAAGACGGGGAGGCGGAGGGGTGAGGGGGCAGAAGACGGGGAGGGGGAGGGTGAGGAGGGCAGAAGACGGAGGGAGGGGAGGGGGAGGAGGACGAGGAGGCGGAGGGGTGGAGGGGAGGACGGGGAGGGGGGAGGGGAGAGGGAGGAAGGGGAGGGAGGGGTGAGAGGAGAGGACGGAGGCGGAGGGTGAGGAGGGCAGAGTACCGGGGAGGCGGAGGGGTGAGGAGGCAGAAGACGGGGAGCGGAGGGGTGAGGAGGCAGAGACGGGAGGCGGGAGGGTGAGAGGGCAGGAGGGAGGCCGGGAGGGGGAGGGCGAGGGGGCGAGGAGGGGGAGAGCGGGAGGCGGAGGAGGGCAGGACGGGGGGCGGAGGGTGGAGGGCAGAGACGGGAGGCTGGAGGGGTGAGGAGGGCAGAAGACGGGGGCGGGAGGTGAGGAGGGCAGAGACGGGAGGCGGGAGGGTGGAGGGAGAGAAGACCGGGGAGGCGGGAGGGTGAGGAGGGCAGAAACCGGGAGGCGGGGGGGTAGGGAGGAAGGGGAGGCGGAGGGTGAGGGGCAGAGGGGAGGGCGGAGGGGTGAGGAGGCAGAAGACGGGAGGCGGAGGGGGAGGGGCAGAGACGGGGGTGGAGGGGTGAGGAGGAAGAGGGAGGGGAGGGGTGAGGAGGGCGAAGACGGGAGGGAGGGGGGAGAGGGGAGAGAGGGTGAGAGGGGAGAGAGGGGAGGCGGGAGGGGGGGGGTGAGGAGGGGCAGAGGACGGGGAGGGGAGGGAGGAGGGGGCAGAGGGGGAGGCAGGGGGAAGGGGAGGGGAGGAGAGGACGGGGAGGGGGAGGTGAAGGCAGAAGACCGGAGGGGGAGGGGGGAGGAGAAAGCCGGGAGGCGGGAGAGGGTGAGGAGGGCGAAGACGGGAGGGGAGGGGAGGAGGGCGAGGAGGCGAGCGGGAGGCGGGGGGGAGGAGGAGAAGACGGAGGGGGGGAGGGGAGAGGAGGGGAGGCGGAGGGGTGAGAGGCGAGACGGGAGGCGAGGGTGAGGAGGGCAGAAACGGGGAGGCGGGAGGGTGAGGAGGCAGGAAGGACGGGGGGGAGGGGTGAGGAGGGCAGAAGACGGGAGGCGGGAGGGTGGGAGGGCAGAAGACGGGGGGAGGGGAGGGGTGAGAGGGCGAAGACGGAGGGGAGAGGGGAGGTGGGAGTGAGGAGGGCAGAGACGGGAGGCGGAGGGTGAGGAGAGGCAGAGACTGGGGAGGGCGGGAGGGGAGTGAGGAGGGCAGAAGACCGGGGAGGGGGAGGGGTGAGGGAGGGCAGAAGACCGGGGAGGGGGAGGAGGTGAGGAGGGCAGAGACGGGGAGGCGGGAGGGGGAGGAGGCAGAAGACGGGGAGGGGGAGGGGTGAGGAGGCAGAGACCGGGGAGGCGGAGGGGTGAGGAGGGAGAAGACGGGGAGGCGGGAGGGGTGAGGGGAGAGGACGGGAGGAGGGAGGGGAGGGGTGAGGAGGGCAGAAGACGGGGAGGTGGAGGGGGAGGAGGGAGAGGCGAGGGGAGGCGTGAGGGGTGGGAGGGCAGAGAGGGAGGGGAGGGGTGAGGAGGGGAGGAGGGAGCGGAGGGAGGGTGAGAGGGCAGAAGACGGGGAGGCGGGAGGGGTGAGGAGGGCAGAAGACCGGGAGGCGGGAGGGGGGGGGAGACGGGAGGTGGAGGGGAGGAGGCGAGACCGGGAGGTGGGAGGGGTGAGGAGGGCAGAGGACGGGAGGGGAGGGGGGAGGAGGGCAGAGACGGGGAGGGTGGAGGGGTGAGGAGGGCAGAGACAGGGGAGGCGGGAGGGTGAGGAGGGGCAGAGACGGGGGGCGGGAAGGGTGAGGGGGCAGAAGACCGGGGAGGCCGGGAGGGGTGAGGAGGGCAGAAGACGGGGAGCGGGAGGGGTGAGGAGGGCAGAAGGAAGGGGAGGGGGAGGGGGAGTGGAGGGCAGAAGACCGGGGAGGCGGGAGGGGTGAGGAGGGCAGAAGACCGGGGGAGGGGTGAGGGAGCGGGAGGGAGGGCAGAGGACAGGGGAGGCGGAGGGGTGAGGGAGGGCAGAAGACGGGGAGGCGGGAGGGGTGAGGAGGGCAGAGGAGCGGGAGGCGGGGGGAGGGAGGAGGCAGAAGACCGGGGAGGGGGAGGGGTGAGGAGGGCGAGAGGACCGGGGAGGCGGGAGGGGTGAGGAGGAACGGGGGCGGGAGGGGGAGGGGGCGGGAGGAGGGAGGGGAGGGAGGGGTGGGGAGAGCGGGGGGGGGTGGAGCAAGGGGGGAGGTGAGGAGAGCGGGGCGGGGGGGGGGAGGGGGGGGGGGGGAGGGGGGGCGGGGGGGGGGGAGGCGGGGGGGGGGGGGGGGAGGGAGGGAGGGGGGGGGGAGGGGGTGGGGAAGACGGGAGGGGGGGGGGGGGGGAGGGGGGGGGGAGGCGAGCGGGGGGAGGGGGAGGACGGGGGCGGGGTGGGAGGGAGGAGCGGGGGAGGAGCAGAGACGGAGGGGGTAGAGGCAGAAGACGGGAGGGGGGGGAGGCAGAGACGGGGGGACGGAGGGGGTGGGAGAAGGGGGGGGGTGAGGGAGGAGGGGGGTGGGGCAGGACGGGGGGGGGAGGGGAAGGAGGAGGTAAGGAGCGGGGGGGTGGGCAACGGAGGGGGGTGGGCGGGGGGGGGTGGGCAGACGGGGGGGGGGAGGGGAGGGGGGGGGGGGGAGGAGGAGGCAGAGGACGGGGACGGGAGGGGTGAGGAGGGCAGAAGACGGGGAGGCTGGGAGGGGTGAGGAGGGCAGAAGACCGGGGAGGCGGAGGGGGTGAGGAGGGCAGAAGACCGGGGAGGCGGAGGGGTGAGGAGGGCAGAAGACCGGGGAGGCGGGAGGGGTGAGGAGGGCAGAAGACCGGGGAGGCGGGGAGGGGTGAGGAGGGCAGAAGACGGGGGAGGCGGAGGGGGTGAGGAGGGGGGCAGAGGGAGGGAGGGGATGAGGGTGGGAGGGCAGAAGACGGGGAGGGGAGGGGTGAGGAGGGCAGAAGACGGGGAGGCGGGAGGGGTGAGGAGGGCAGAAGACCGGGGAGGCGGGAGGGGTGAGGAGGGCAGAAGACCGGGGAGGCGGGAGGGGTGAGGAGGGCAGAAGACCGGGGAGGCGGGAGGGGTGAGGGGGCAGAAGACCGGGGAGGCGGGAGGGGTGAGGAGGGCAGAAGGACGGGGAGGCGGAGGGGTGAGGAGGGCAGAGACCGGGGAGGCGGAGGGGTGAGGAGGGCAGAGACAGGGAGGCGGGGAGGGGTGAGGAGGGCAGAGACCGGGGAGGCTGGGAGGGGTGAGGAGGGCAGAAGGACCGGGGAGGCGGGAGGGGTGAGGAGGGCAGAAGACCGGGGAGGCGGGGGAGGGTGAGGAGGGCAGAAGACGGGGAGGCGGGGGGAGGGTGAGGAGGGAGGAGGGAGAGACCGGGGAGGCTGGAGGGGTGAGGAGGGCAGAAGACGGGGAGGCGGAGGGGTGAGGAGGGCAGGAAGACCGGGGAGGCGGCAGGGGTGAGGAGGGCAGAGCGGGAATTTTTTACTTGTCTAAATTTTTTAAGTATTCAAAAAAAAATTTTTTGAACTTTTTACAAAATCCCCTTTTTTTTTTTTCTGATTTTTTAAATTTTAGGGTGAGTTTTTTTCCATGATAAGAGGGGGATTTTTGGGTTGGAACCCTTTTTTTTATGCCAAATTTTTTTATAAAAAAAATTTTAAAAATTGTGTGTTTTTTTTATTAAGGGAGGATTTGAAGCTTAGCAAAGGGGAATATTTTTACATGTTGATTGAACCTTTAGGATGATACCCCCAAAGGTGACCTTTTTTTGGGCCTACCCTCGCTCGATCCCCCTTTTTTCCCAAAAAACCCAACATTTTTTTGAATTTGGGGGGGAAAAATCATTTTTTGGGAAAAGGGGGGTCCCCCTTGTTGTCTCCTCCACGTCTTTTCCCTGTAATGGAGGTTTGGGGGGCTGAGACGCAGGTCGGAAAGGGGCGCCCCCCCTATTGCTATTTAGGGGAGTTGATCAATCTTTCATATTTGGGGTGGGGATGATCACACCAAAAGGGGCCCGTCAAGCCTCGGCTCAAATCCCCATCTCTCCTAAACCCCCCCAACATTTTTTTTTGAGAGTTGGGGGGGAGGACATCATTTTGGAAAGGGGGGGCCCCATTTTGTCTCCCCACAATTTTTTAAAAGGGGGCCATTGTGTTGTGAGGCGAGGGGGGGAAGCTGCCCAAAATCCTTTTTAGTTTTTTCCTGGGATTTGATTGTTGTTTTTTTTGGGTCAGAAAGGTTTTTTTTTTCGCCCCGGAACTCCAGAGGAATAGAAAAGAAGGAATGTTTTGGGGTTTTGTATGTTTTATTAAGAGCATCCATGCCCTAATTGTGCCCCCCTGGGGGGGGGGTTGCATGTTTTCCCCTTTTCCCAGGTCGCTTTCCTGAATTTTAATTACGACATATATACAGCAATAACAGCAGGTCACTTTTTGATCCGGGAGATATCCGATCGCCCCGAAAAGGGGGGTCAGGAAGGAATTTTTTTTTCCCCCCCGAGGTTGAACTCCCCGGGGGGTTTTCCCCTTTCCCCCTTTCCCTTTGGGTCTTTGGGCCCGGTGCCCCATCAAAGGGCCAATGTCGCGGGGAAGTTCTGGGGGTCTCCAAATTTGGGCCTGAGGGGTCCCCATGACCCCCAAATTTTTTGGGGAAAGGGCCGGTAATATTTTTATTACAAAGTTTCTATTCCAAAAAAAAAAAAAATAATTAAGGGTTATATATTGTGTTTTTTTTTTTATTTGTCTGCACTTCACCCAAAACAGCGGAAAAATCCCTCAATACTTATTAAACCCCTTTAAAATCCTGGGGGTTTTTAAAAAGTTTATCCATATAAATTTGGGGGGCCCCGGCCCCCCCGGACCAAGGGAAATTTTGGGGGGGGCCATACCAAGGGGAAACAATGACTGCAACCATGATAAACACCCTTTTCCCCAAATTTACATCACTATGGGGGGCGGTCTCGGGGATGGGGAATCACATCTTTTGGGGGGTATATAAAAACACGCCCGAAAGACGACTGGGAAAAGGGGGGGTTTACAAAAAAGCAGAACACGGGGGGAAAAAAGGGGGGGAAAAAGGGGAAACCCGGGGGCCCAAAAATAGTCACAGGACAAAAACGGGGGGGGGGGGGGTTAGGAATTTATACAATGGGCAAAACTAACACCGGCTATAATAAAAAGGGTGAGAAAAATGCGGGAATTTGTGCCAATTTTTGCCCCCAAGTATCTTTTGGGGGAAAACAGATACCGGGTTTCTGTTAAAATTTTACATTCCTTTTTTCCCGGGGGTTCCCCCCCCAAACAAAGTTCCCCCCCCCCCCGGGGGAAAAGGGCGGCGCAGGACAACCCCCAAATGGGGTGGTAAAATGACCTGAAGAGCCGGGCCCCAACAGAGGGAGTACAACGGGCTGTCCTTCAGGGAGATGTACACACGTTTGTCCCAGAGGGGGATGTAACCCAGTCTGTTTCCCCCCGAGGAGATTTTACACCGTCCGGGCCCCTCAAGGGGGAAAAAACACCGTCTGTATCAAAGGGGATGTTAAAAAAAGTCTTCCCTCAGAGGAGATTAAAACTCTTTTTCCCTCGGGGGGGAAAGTCAAAAGTCTGTCCATAAGGGATGTTTCACCAAAAACTGTCCATCAAAGGGGGGAGATGTACACACTCTTCCAACAGAAAATGTTCACAAAAACTGTCCCTCAAGGGGGATGTTTCACACTTGTCCATCGGGGAAAAAAGTCACCGTCTGTCAATTTAGGGGAAAAGAAAACATTGTCCATCAGAGGGAAAGTACAAAATTGCCAAAGAGATGTACACACTTTGTCCATAAAAGGGAAAAAGTACACACTTTGTCCCTTAGGGGGTGTTTCACCCCAAAACTGTCCATCGAGAAAGGGAACACTTTTGTCCATTAAAAAAAGATGTCCCCACTTTCCCAAAAAAAAACAAAACCCAAAAGGGGAAAGTACCACATCGCCATTTGGGGGAAAAATTTTTTAAAAAACGTCCATTAAGGGGATGTACACCCCAAAATTTTCCTTAAGGAAAGGTTTCACACATTGCCATTAAAAAGGGGATGTAAAAACATTTTTTTAAAAGAGGAGTGGACAACACTGTC
>JARQOC010002308.1:0-26999 GCA_033576535.1 Allobates femoralis
CCAGACAGCAAGCCCCCCCTTCAGGAACAAGGAAGGGTGTGCCTCCTGGCTAACCAAGATGGGCCCAGACCAGCCAGCCCCTCCCTTCAGGAACAAGGAGGGGCTGTGCCTCCTAGCAAACAAATCGGGACCAGACCAACCAGCCCCCCCTTCAGGAACAAGGGGGGGTGTGCCTCCTGGCTAACCAAGTCGGGCCCAGACCAGCCACCTCCCCCTTCAGAAACAAAGAGGGGTGTGCCTCCTGGCCAACCAAGACGGGCCCAGACCAGCAGCCCCCCCTTCAGGAACAAGGAGGGGTGTGCCTCCTGGCCAACCAAGACGGACCCAGACTAGACAGCCCCCTCCCTTCAGGAACAAGGAGGGGTGTGCCTCATGGCCAACCAAGACGGGCCCAGACCAGCAAGCCCCCCCTTCAGTAACAAGGAGGGGTGTGCCTCCTGGACAACCAAGATGGGCCCAGACCATCCAGTCCACCTCCTCCAGGAAAAGGAGGGGTGGCATCCCGGCAACCAAGACAGGTCCAGACCAGCCAGCTTCCCCCTTTAGGAACAAGGAGGGGTGTGATTCCTGGCCAACCAAGATGGGCCCAAACCAGCCAGCCCATCCTTTGGGAACAAGAGGGGTGTGCCTCATGGCCAAACCAAGACGGCCCAAAACAGCAAAGCCCCCCCTTCCAAAACAAGGAGGGGTGTGCCTCCTGGCTAACCAAGATGGGTCAAGACCAGCCAGCCCCCCCCTTCAGGAACAAGGAGGGTGTGCCTTTTTGGCTAACCAATACGGGCCAAGGACCAAGTCAGCCCTCTTTTCAGGAACAAGGAGGGCTGTGCTCCTGGCTAACCAAGACGGGCCCAAAACAGCCAGCCCCCCTTCGGAACAAGGAGGGGTGTGCCTCCTGGCCAACCATGATGGGTCTAGACAAGCGAGCCTCCCCCTTCAGGAACAAGGAGGGGTGTGCCTCTGGCCTAACCAAGACGGACCCAGACTAGCCAGCGTCCCCTTCAGGAACAAGGAGGGGTGTGCTTTCTGGACAACCAAGATGGGCCCAGACCAGCCAGCCCTCCCTTCAGCAACAAGGAGGGGTGTGCCTCTTGGCTAACCAAGATGGGCCCAGGCCAGCCAGCCCTCCCCTTCAGGAAAAGGATGGGTGTACCTCCTGGCCAACCAAGACGGGCCCAGACCAGAAAGCCCCCCTTCAGGAACCAGGAGGGTGTGTACCTCCTGGCCAACCAAGACGGGCCCAAACCAGCCAGCCCCTCCTTCGGAAAAAGGAGGGGTGTGCCTCCTAGCAAATCCAAGTCGGGCCCAGACCAACCAGCCCCCCCCCCTTCAGGAACAAGGAGGAGGTGGCCTCCTGGACAACCAAATGGGCCCAGAACAGCCAGTCCACACCTTCAGGGACAAGGAGGGGTGAGCCTCCTGGCTAACCAAGACAGGCCCAGACCAGCCAGTCCCCCCCTTCAGGGACAAGGAGGGGTGTGCCTCATGGCCAACCAAGACGGGCCAAGACCACTCAGCCCCCCCTTCAGAAACAAGGAGGGGTGTGCCTCCTAGGCTAACCAAGACGGGCCCAGACGCAGCATCCTCCCTTCAGGAACAAGGAGGGGTGTGCCTCAGGCTAACCAAGATGGCCCAGACAGCCAGCCCCTCCTTTCAGGAACAGGAGGGGTGTCCTCCTGGCTAACCAAGATGGGCCCAGACCAGCCAGCCCCTCCCTTCAGGAACAAGGAGGGGTGTGCCTCCTGGCTAACCAAGACGGATCCAGACCAGCAGCCCCCTCTTCAGGACAAGGAGCGGATGTGCCTCCTGGCTAACCAAGATGGGCCCAGACCAGCCAGCCCTTCCCTTCAGGAACAAGGAGGGGTGTGCCTCCTGGCTAACCAAGAGGGCCCAAGATACCAGCCATCACCTCCCTTCAGGAACAAGGAGGGGTGTGCCTCCTGGCCAACCAAGACGGACCAAGACCAGTCAGCCCCCCTTCAGGAACAAGGAGTCGGTGGCCTCCTGGCTAACCAAACGACCCAGACCAGCCAGCCCTTCACTTCAGGAACAAGAAAGGGTGTGCCTCTGGCCAACCAAGACGGGCCAAACCAGCCAGCCCCACCCTTCTGGAACAAGGAGGGGTGTGCCTCCTGGCAACCAAGTCGGGCCCAGACCAATCAGCCCCCCCTTAGGAACAAGGAGGGGTGTGCCTCCTGGCCAACCAAGATGGGCTCAGACCAGCCAGCCCCCCCCCTTCAGGAACATGGAGGGGTGTGCCTCATGGCCTACCAAGACGGACCCAGACTAGCCATCCCCCCCTTCAGGAACAAGGAGGGGTGTGCCTCCTGGCCAACCAAACGGGCCCAGACCAGCCAGCCCCCCCTTCAGGAACAATGAGGGGTGTGCCTCATGGCCAACCAAGACGGACCCAGACTAGCCACCCCTCCCCTTCAGGAACAAGGAGGGGTGTACCTCCTGGCTAACCAAGATGGGCCCAGACCAGCCAGCCCCTCCCTTCAGGAACAAGGAGGGGTGTGCCTCCTGGCTAACCAAGATGGGCCCAGGACCAGCCAGCCCCTCCCTTCAGGAACAAGGAGGGGTGTGCCTCCTGGCTAACCAAGACGGGTCCAGAACAGACAGCCCCTCCCTTCAGGTACAAGGAGGGTTGTGAATCCTGGCTAACCAAGACGGGCCCAGACCAGCCAGCCCCCACTTCGGGTAAAAAGAAGGGATGTGCCTCCTAGCAAAACAAATCGAGCCCAGACCAACCAGCCCCCCCTTCAGCAACAAGGAGGGGTGTGCCTCCTGGCTAACCAAGACGGGTCCATACCAATCAGCCGCCCCTTCAGGAACAAGGAACAGTGTGCCTCCTAGCTAACCAAGTCGGTCCCAGAAAAGCCAGCCATCCCTTCAGGAAAAAGGAGGGGTGAGTCTCCTAGCTAACCAAGACGTGCCAAGACCAGTCAGCCCGGCCTTTCAGGAACAAGGAGCGGTGAGCCTCCTGGCTAACCAAGATGGGTCTAGACCAGCCAACCCCCACTTCAGGAACAAGGAGGGGTGTGCCTCCTGGCTAACCAAGTCGGGCCCAGACCAGCAAGTCCCACCTTCAGGAACATGGGGGGTGTGCCTCCTGACCAACCAAGATGGGCCCAGACCAGCCAGCCCCCACTTCAGGAACAAGGAGGGGTGTGCCTCCTGACCAACCAAGATGGGCAAAGACCAGCCAGCCCCCCTCCCATTCAGGAACAAAGAGGGGTGTGCCTCCTGGCCAACCAAGACTGACCCAGACTAGCCAGCCCCCCCCTTCAGGAATAAGGAGGGGTGTGCCTCATGGCCAACCAAGACGGGCCCAGACCAGCAAGCCCCCCCCCTTCAGGAACAAGGAAGGGTGTGCCTCCTGGCTAACCAAGATGGGCCCAGACCAGCCAGCCCCTCCCTTCAGGAACAAGGAGGGGCTGTGCCTCCTAGCAAAACAAATCGGGACCAGACCAACCAGCCCCCCCTTCAGGAACAAGGAGGGGTGTGCCTCCTGGCTAACCAAGTCGGTGCCCAGACCAGCCAGCCTCCCCCTTCAGAAACAAAGAGGGGTGTGCCTCCTGGCCAACCAAGACGGGCCCAGACCAGCGAGCCCCCCCTTCAGGAACAAGGAGGGGTGTGCCTCCTGGCCAACCAAGACGGACCCAGACTAGACAGCCCCCTCCTTCAGAACAAGGAGGGGTGTGCCTCATGGCCAACCAAGACGGGCCCAGACCAGCAAGCCCCCCCTTCAGTAACAAGGAGGGGTGTGCCTCCTGGACAACCAAGATGGGCCCAGACCATCCAGTCCACCTCCTCCAGGGAAAAGGAGGGTGAGCATCCTGGCAAACCAAGACAGGTCCAGACCAGCCAGCTTCCCCCTTTAGGAACAAGGAGGGGTGTGATTCCTGGCCAACCAAGATGGGCCCAAACCAGCCAGCCCATCCTTTTTGGGAACAAGGAGGGGTGTGCCTCATGGCCAACCAAGACAGGCCCAAAACAGCAAGCCTCCCCCTTCCAAAGACAAGGAGGGGTGTGCCTCCTGCTAACCAAGATGGGTCAAGACCAGCCAGCCCCCCCCTTCAGGAACAAGGAGGGGTGTGCCTTTTGGCTAACCAATACGGGCCAAGGACCAGTCAGCCCTGCTTTTCAGGAACAAGGAGGGCTGTGCCTCCTGGCTAACCAAGACGGGCCCAAAACAGCCAGCCCCCCTTCGGGAACAAGGAGGGGTGTGCCTCCTGGCCAACCATGATGGGCTTAGACAAGCGAGCCTCCCCCTTCAGGAACAAGGAGGGGTGTGCCTCTAGGCCTACCAAGACGGACCCAGACTAGCCAGCGTCCCCTTCAGGAACAAGGAGGGGTGTGCTTTCTGGACAACCAAGATGGGCCCAGACCAGCCAGCCCCTCCCTTCAGCAACAAGGAGGGGTGTGCCTCTTGGCTAACCAAGATGGGCCCAGGCCAGCCAGCCCTCCCCTTCAGGAAAAAGGATGGGTGTACCTCATGGCCAACCAAGACGGGCCCAGACCAGAAAGCCCCCCTTCAGGAACCAGGAGGGGTGTACCTCCTGGCCAACCAAGACGGGCCCAAACCAGCCAGCCCCTCCTTCGGGAAAAAGGAGGGGTGTGCCTCCTAGCAAATCAAGTCGGGCCCAGACCAACCAGCCCCCCCCCCTTCAGGAACAAGGAGGAGTGTGCCTCCTGGACAACCAAAATGGGCCCAGAACAGCCAGTCCACACCCTTCAGGGACAAGGAGGGGTGAGCCTCCTGGCTCCTCCTGGCCAACCAAGACAGGCCCAGACCAGCCAGATCCCCCCTTCAGGAACAAGGAGGGGTGGGCCTCATGGCCAACCAAGACAGGCCCCAAAAACGCAAGCCTTTCCCTTCCATAAACAAGGAGGGGTGTGCCTCCTGGCTAACCAAGACGGGTCCAGACCAGCCAGCCCCCCCCTTCAGGAAAAAGGAGGGGTGTGCCTCCTCGCTAACCAAGACGGGCCCACACCAGCCAGCCCCCCCTTCGGCAACAAGAAGGGGAGTGCCTGCTAGCAAATCAAGTCGGGGCCAGACCAACCAGCCCCCCCCTTCAGGAACAAGGAGGGCTGTGCCTCCTGGCTAAGCAAGACAGGCCCAGACCAGCCAGCTTTTTCCCCTTCAGTAACAAGGAGGGGTGTGCCTCATGGCCAACCAAGACAGGCCCAGACCAGCCAATCCCCCCCCTTCAGGAACAAGGAGGGGTGTGCCTTCTGGCAAACCAAGACGGGTGCAGACCAGCCAGCACCCCCCTTCAGGAACAAGGAGGGGTGTGCCTCCTGGCCAACCAAGACAGACCTAGACCAGCCAGCCCCCCCTTCAGGTACAAGGAGGGGTGTGCCTCATGGCCAACCAAGATGGGCCCAGACCAGCCAGCCTCCCCCTTCAGGAACAAGGAGGGTGTGCTTCCTGGCTAACCAAGACAGGCCCAGACCAGCCAGCCCCCCTCCAGGAACAAGGAGGAGGTGAGACTCCCAGCCAACCAAGACATGTCCAGACCAACCAGTCTCCCTTTCAGATATGCAGATGGGTTGTACCTCCTGGGCTACCAAGACAGGGCCAGACCAGCCAGCTTCCTTCCTTTGGAGACAAGAAGGGCTGTGCTTCCTTGCCAACCAAGAAGAGCCCAGACCAGTCAGCCTCCCCCCTCCAGGAACAAGGAGGAGGTGAGCCTCCTAGCCAACCAAGACATGCTCAGACCAACCAGCCTCCTTTCCACATACTCCGCCCAACTGAAAGAAATGATGAGAATTACAGTTCATTTAAATTGAACAAAACCTGGCTGGAAGAGACAAAGGTGCAAATAGGGTCTTTAATGTTATAGAGATAAGGTGATTTTTAGTGATTTGTGGCTCACCTGAAAGGGTTAGGAGAGCCACAACCAACTTTGATAGCATGTACCCACAACCACTGCAGCCACTATGAGGAAAAATATTGAACCGGTAGTAGAATATGGTGCATACGCTGTGCTTGTCAGTGATCAGTCTCCAACAATAGATAAAATGTGCAAGTGATTATTTTACTATGCGTTTCAAAGCAATAACCTGCTCCTTCTTCAGATAAAACCACAATATAAATACACATAAAAAATAGCCCATATATACCATTCAAATCATGAGGTCAAAGACTTCCCATAAGAAAAAAACCTGTGAACTTCAAATCAGCTGACATACAAAATATCTCTTTTGTAATAAAAATAGAATTTAACATACTAAAATGCAAATGTGAATAACATGATCTGATTTGTGTCGATAAATTGTGAAATTTTTATCTTGTGTCAGAAAAGAAAGGAAAAAAACAAAAAAACAAAACAAAAAAAAACAATGAAGAAAGAATGAAATGGAAGGAGTATCAGACCACTTCAAATCTACCAACACCTGGCCGTTCCTCTAAACTTTCATCTCGAACAAGGAGAAGACTGATCAGAGATGCAGCCAAAAGGCCGATGATCACTCTGGATGAACTGCAGAGATCTACAGCTGAGGTGGGAGAATCTGTCCATAAAACAACAATCAGTCGTACACTGCACAAATCAGGCCTTTATGGAGGAGTGGCAAGAAGAAAGTCATTTCTCAAAGATATCCATGAAAAGTCTTATTTGAAGTTTGCCACAAGCCACCTGGGAGACACCAAACATGTGGAATAAGGTGATCTGGTCAGATGAAAACAAAATCAAACTTTTTGGCCACAATGCAAAACAATATGTTTGGCAGAAAAACAACACAGCTAATCACCCTCAAAACACCATCCCCACTGTCAAACATGGTGGTGGCAACATCATGGTTTGGGCCTGCTTTTCTTCAGCAGGGATAGGGAAGATGGTTAAAATTGATGGGAAGATGGACGGAGCCAAATACAGGACCATTCTGGAAGAAAACCTGCTGGAGTCTGCAAAAGACCTGAGACTGGGATAGAGATTTAACTTCCAAAAAGACAATGATCCCAAACATAAAGCAAAATCTACAATGGAATGGTTCAAAAATAAACGTATCCAGGTGTTAGAATGGCCAAGTCACAGTCCAGACCTGAATCCAATCGAGAATCTGTGGAGAGAGCTGAAAACTGCTGTTCACAAACGCTCTCCATCCAACCTCACTGAGCTCCAGCTGTTTTGCAAAGAAGAATGTGCAAGTCTCTCCATGTGCAAAACTGATAACAGACATACCCCAAGCGACTTGCAGCTGTAATCGGAGCAAAAGGTGGCGCTACAAAGTATTAACTCCAAGAAAAAAAGTACAAGAAAAAAAGTAAAGAAAGAAAAAAAAAACAAGACAAACAAAGAACAAAAAAAGGAAAAAGTAAATAAGAAAAAAAGAACAATAAAGAAAACTAACAATAAGAAAAAAAGGAAAACAAAAAAAAAAAAAAACAAAGAAGAAAAAAAAGAAAAGAAAAAAGAACACTAAAGAAAACACAACAAAAGAAAAAAACAAGAAAAAAACAAAAAAGAAAAAAGTTAAAAAGAAAAAAAACAATAAAGAAGAAATAAAAAAAGAAAAAAAAAAGGAAAAAATAAATAAAGAACAGTATAGCAAAAAAGGAAAAAATAAATCTTAGAAGAAAGAAAGCAAAAATGAAAAAAAGGAAAAAAATCTTTTATTTTTAACTTTTTTTTTTCCTTTCTTATCTGACACAAGATAACAATGTCACAATTAATTGACACAAATAAGATCACGTCATTCACATTTACTTTCTAGGATGTTACATTCTATTTTTTCTATTTTTTTGGAATGGTATATATGGGCTGTTTTTGTATATGTATTTGTATTGTGGTTTTATCTGAAGAAGGAGCAGATTATTGCTCTGAAACGTGTAATAAAATAATCACTTTTGCATATTAACTATTATTGGAGTCTGATCCCTGACAACGCAGCGTATGCAAAATATTCTACTACCGGCGGTTCAATATTTCTCCTCATAATGGCTGCAGCGGTTGTGAGTACATGCTATCAAAGTTGGTTGTGGCTCTCACAATCCTTCCAGGTGAGCCAAAAATCACTAAAAATCACCTTATGTCCTTTGCGTTAAGACCTTGTTTGCGCCATTTTCTCCTCCAGCCTGGTTTTGATCAACTTAAATGAACTGTAATTTTCATCATTTCTTTTGGTCGAAGGGATCTGCAGGCTTAGAAAATGGCTCTTTCTTTGTGATCTTAGACTTGGAACAGTACTTCACCATATCCCATGAGCCAGCCCCTCCCTTCGAGAACAAGGAAGGGTGTGCCTCCTGGCCAACCAAGACGGGCCAAGACCAGTCAGCCCCACCTTTCAGGAACAAGGAGCGGTGTGCCTCCTGGCCAACCAAGACAGGCCCAGACCAGCCAGATCCCCCCTTCAGGAACAAGGAGGGGTGGGCCTCATGGCCAACCAAGACAGGACCAAAACAGCAAGCCTCCCCCTTCCATAGACAAGGAGGGGTGTGCCTCCTGGCTAACCAAGACGGGTCCAGACCAGCCAGCCCCCCCTTCAGGAAAAAGGAGGGGTGTGCCTCCTCGCTAACCAAGACGGACCCACACCAGCCAGCCCCCCCTTCGGCAACAAGGAGGGGTGTGCCTGCTAGCAAACCAAGTCGGGGCCAGACCAACTAGCCCCCCCCTTCAGGAACAAGGAGGGCTGTGCCTCCTGGCTAACCAAGACGGCCCAAACCAGCCAGCCACCCCCTTCAGGAACAAAGAGGGGTATGCCTCATGGCCAACCAAGATGGGTCCAAAACAGCCAGCCACCCCTTCGGGAACAAGGAGGGGTGTGCCTCCTAGCAAACCAAGTCGGGCCCAGACCAACCAGACCCCCTTCAGGAACAAGGAGGGGTGTGCCTCCTGGCCATCCAAGATGGGCTCAGACAAGCCAGCCTCCCCCTTCAGGAACAAGGAGGAGTGTGCCTCCTGGCCAACCACGACGGACCCAGACTAGCCAGCCCCACCCTTCAGGAACAAGGAGGGGTGTGCCTTCTGGACAACCAAGACGGGCCCAGACCAGCCAGTCCCCCCTTCAGGACAAGGAGGGGTATGCCTCCTGGCCAACCAAGATGGGCTCAGACCTGCCAGTCCCCTCCTTCAGGGACAAGGAGGGATGTGCCCCCTGGCCAATCAAGATGGGCTCAGATAAGCCAGCCTCCCTCTTCAGGAGCAAGGAGCGGAGTGCCTCCTGGCTAACCAAGATGGGCCCAGACCAGCCAGCCCTTCCCTTCAGGAACAAGGAGGGGTGTGCCTCCTGGCTAACCAAGATGGGCCCAAGATGGGACCAGCCACCACCTCCCTTCAGGAACAAAGAGGGGTGTGCCTCCTGGCCAACCAAGACGGACCAAGACCAGTCAGCCCCGCCTTTCAGGAACAAGGAGCTCTGTGCCTCCTGGCTAACCAAAACGACCCAGACCAGCCAGCCCTTCACTTCAGGAACAAGAAAGGGTGTGCCTCATGGCCAACCAAGACAGGGCCAAACCAGCCAGCCCCACCCTTTGGGAACAAGGAGGGGGTGTGCCTCCTGGCAAACCAAGTCGGGCCCAGACCAATCAGCCCCCCCCTTAAGGAACAAGGAGGGGTGTGCCTCCTGGCCAACCAAGATGGGCTCAGACCAGCCAGCCCCCCCCCTTCAGGAACATGGAGGGGTGTGCCTCATGGCCTACCAAGACGGACCCAGACTAGCCATCCCCCCCCTTCAGGAACAAGGAGGGGTGTGCCTCCTGGCCAACCAAAACGGGCCCAGACCAGCCAGCCCCCCCTTCAGGAACAATGAGGGGTGTGCCTCATGGCCAACCAAGACGGACCCAGACTAGCCATCCCCTCCCTTCAGGAACAAGGAGGGGTGTACCTCCTGGCTAACCAAGATGGGCCCAGACCAGCCAGCCCCTCCCTTCAGGAACAAGGAGGGGTGTGCCTCCTGGCTAACCAAGATGGGCCCAGACCAGCCAGCCCCTCCCTTCAGGAACAAGGAGGGGTGTGCCTCCTGGCTAACCAAGACGGGTCCAGAACAGACAGCCCCTCCCTTCAGGTACAAGGAGGGTTGTGAATCCTGGCTAACCAAGACGGGCCCAGACCAGCCAGCCCCCACTTCGGGTAAAAAGAAGGGATGTGCCTCCTAGCAAAACAAATCGAGCCCAGACCAACCAGCCCCCCCTTCAGCAACAAGGAGGGGTGTGCCTCCTGGCTAACCAAGACGGGTCCATACCAATCAGCCGCCCCTTCAGGAACAAGGAACAGTGTGCCTCCTAGCTAACCAAGTCGGTCCCAGAAAAGCCAGCCATCCCTTCAGGAAAAAGGAGGGGTGAGTCTCCTGGCTAACCAAGACGTGCCAAGACCAGTCAGCCCGGCCTTTCAGGAACAAGGAGCGGTGGCCTCCTGGCTAACCAAGATGGGTCTAGACCAGCCAACCCCCACTTCAGGAACAAGGAGGGGTGTGCCTCCTGGCTAACCAAGTCGGGCCCAGACCAGCAAGTCCCACCTTCAGGAACATGGGGGGTGTGCCTCCTGACCAACCAAGATGGGCCCAGACCAGCCAGCCCCCACTTCAGGAACAAGGAGGGGTGTGCCTCCTGACCAACCAAGATGGGCCCAGATCAGCCAGCACTCCTCTTCAGGAACAAGGAAGGGTGTGTCTCCTGACCATCCAAGACGGGCAAAGACCAGCCAGCCCCCCTCCCATTCAGGAACAAAGAGGGGTGTGCCTCCTGGCCAACCAAGACTGACCCAGACTAGCCAGCCCCCCCCTTCAGGAATAAGGAGGGGTGTGCCTCATGGCCAACCAAGACGGGCCCAGACCAGCAAGCCCCCCCCTTCAGGAACAAGGAAGGGTGTGCCTCCTGGCTAACCAAGATGGGCCCAGACCAGCCAGCCCCTCCCTTCAGGAACAAGGAGGGGGCTGTGCCTCCTAGCAAAACAAATCGGGACCAGACCAACCAGCCCCCCCTTCAGGAACAAGGAGGGGTGTGCCTCCTGGCTAACCAAGTCGGGCCCAGACCAGCCAGCCTCCCCCTTCAGAAACAAAGAGGGGTGTGCCTCCTGGCCAACCAAGACGGGCCCAGACCAGCGAGCCCCCCCTTCAGGAACAAGGAGGGGTGTGCCTCCTGGCCAACCAAGACGGACCCAGACTAGACAGCCCCCTCCCTTCAGGAACAAGGAGGGGTGTGCCTCATGGCCAACCAAGACGGGCCCAGACCAGCAAGCCCCCCCCTTCAGTAACAAGGAGGGGTGTGCCTCCTGGACAACCAAGATGGGCCCAGACCATCCAGTCCACCTCCTCCAGGGAAAAGGAGGGGTGAGCATCCTGGCAAACCAAGACAGGTCCAGACCAGCCAGCTTCCCCCTTTAGGAACAAGGAGGGGTGTGATTCCTGGCCAACCAAGATGGGCCCAAACCAGCCAGCCCATCCTTTTGGGAACAAGGAGGGGTGTGCCTCATGGCCAACCAAGACAGGCCCAAAACAGCAAGCCTCCCCCTTCCAAAGACAAGGAGGGGTGTGCCTCCTGGCTAACCAAGATGGGTCAAGACCAGCCAGCCCCCCCCTTCAGGAACAAGGAGGGGTGTGCCTTTTGGCTAACCAATACGGGCCAAGGACCAGTCAGCCCTGCTTTTCAGGAACAAGGAGGGCTGTGCCTCCTGGCTAACCAAGACGGGCCCAAAACAGCCAGCCCCCCTTCGGGAACAAGGAGGGGTGTGCCTCCTGGCCAACCATGATGGGCTTAGACAAGCGAGCCTCCCCCTTCAGGAACAAGGAGGGGTGTGCCTCTAGGCCTACCAAGACGGACCCAGACTAGCCAGCGTCCCCTTCAGAACAAGCAGGGGTGTGCCTCTTGGCTAACCAAGATGGGCCCAGGCCAGCCAGCCCTCCCTTCAGGAAAAAGGATGGGTGTTCCTCATGGCCAACCAAGACGGGCCCAGACCAGAAAGCCCCCCCTTCAGGAACAGGAGGGGTGTACCTCCTGGCCAACCAAGACGGGCCCAACCAGCCAGCCCCCCTTCAGGAAAAAGGAGGGGTGTGCCTCCTAGCAAATCAAGTCGGGCCCTAACCAAGACGGGTCCAGACCAATCAGTCCCCCCTTCAGGAACAAGGAGCGGTGTGCCTCCTAGCTAACCAAGACCGGGCCCAGACCAGCCAGTCCCCCCCTTCAGGGACACGGAGGGGTGACCCTCCTGGCTGACCAAGACGGCCCTGACCAGCCAGCTTCCCCCCTTCAGGAACAAGGAGGGGTGTGCCTCATGGCTAACCAAGACGGAACCAGACCACGAGCCCCCCTTCAGGAACAAGGAGGGGTGTGCCTCTGGACAACCAAGACAGGCCCAGACAAGCCAGCTTTCCCCTTCAGGAACAAGAAGGGGTGTGGCTCCAGGCTAACCAAGACGGGCCCAGACCAGCCAGTCCCCCTCCCTTCGGGAACAAGGAGGGGTGTGCCTCCTGGCCAACCAATACGGGCCAAGACCAGTCAGCCCCGCCTTTCAGGAACAAGGAGCGGTGTGCCTCTTGGCCAACCAAGACGGCCTAAGACCACCAGTCCGCCCCCCTTTCAGGAAACAAGGAGAGGTGTGCCTCCTGGCTAACCAAGACGGGCCAGACCAGCCAGCCCCCCTTCAGGAACAAGGAGGGTTGTGCTCCTGGCTAACCAAGACGGGCCCAGACCAGCCAGCCCCCCCCTTCAGGAAACAAGGAGGGGTGTGCCTCCTAACAAACCAAGTCGGGCCCAGACCAACCAGCCCCCTCTCAGGAACAAGGAGGGGTGTGCCTCCTGGCTAACAAGACGGGTCCAGACCAGCCAGCCCCCTCTTCAGGAACAAGGAGGGGTGTGCCTCCTGGCTAACCAAGTCGGGCCCAGACCAGCCAGCCCCCTTTCAGGAAAAGGGGCGGTCTCCTGCTAACCAAGACGGGCCCAGACCAGCCAGCTCCATCCTTCGGGAACAAAGGGGTGTGCCTCCTGGATAACAAGATGGGCTCAGACCAGCCAGCCCCTCCTTCAGGAACAAGGAGGGGTGTGCCTCCTGGCCAACCAAGACGGGCCAAGACCAGTCATCCCCGCCTTTCAGGACAAGGAGGGTGTGCCTCCTGGCCAACCAAGACGGGCCCAGACCAGTCAGCCCCGCCTTTCAGGAACAAGGAGTGTGACCTCCTGGCTAACCAAGACGGTCCAGACCAGCCAAGCCCCCATTTCAGGAACAAGGAGGGGTGTGCCTCCTGGCTAACCAAGATGGGGCAAGACCAGCCAGCCCCTTCCTTAAGGAACAAGGAGGGGTGTGCCTCCTGACCAACCAAGATGGGCAAAGACCAGCCAGACCCCCTTCAGGAACAAGGAGGGGTGTGCCTCCATGGCAACCAAGACAGGCCCAAACCAGCAGCCCCCCTTCAATAACAAGGAGGGGTGTGCCTCTAGCAAACCAAGTCAGGGCCAGACCAACCAGCCCCCCCTTCAGGAACAAGAAGGGGTGAGCCTCCTGGCCAACCAACATGGGCTCAGACCAGCCAGCCTTCCACTTCAGGAACAAGGAGGGGTGTGCCTCCTGGCTAACCAAGACGTGTCCAAACCATCCACTTCCCCTTCAGGAACAAGGAGGGTGTGCCTTCTGGTAAGCAAGTCGGGCCCAGACCAGCCAGCTCCCCGTTCAGGAACAAGGAGGTGTGTGCCTCCTGCCGACCAAGATGGGCCCAGACCAGCCAGCCCCTCTTTCAGGAACAAGGAGGGGTGTGCCTCCTGACCAATCAAGACGGGTCCAGACCAGCCAGCCCCCTTTCAGGAACAAGGAGGGGTGTCCCTTCCTGGCCAACCAAGACGGGTCCAGACCAGCCAGCCCCCCCTTCAGGAACAAGGAGGGGTGTGCCTCCTGGTCAACCAACATGGGCTCAGACCAGCCAGCCTTCCACTTCAGGAACAAGGAGGGGTGTGCCTCCTGGCTAACCAAGACGAGTCCAAACCATCCACCTTCCCCCTTCAGGAACAAGGAGTGGTGTGCCTCCTGGGTAGCCAAGTCGGGCCCAGACCAGCCAGCTCTCCGTTCAGCAACAAGGAGGTGTGTGCCTCCTGACCGACCAAGATGGGCCTAGACCAGCCAGCCCCTTCCTTCAGGAACAAGGAGGGGTGTGCCTCCTGACCAATCAAGACGGGCCCAGACCAGTCAGCCCCTCCTTTCAGGAACAAGGAGGGGTGTGCCTCCTGGCTAAACAATTTGGGTCCAGACCAGCCAGCCCCTCCCTTCAGGAACAAGGAGGGGTGTGCCTCCTGACTAACCAAGATGGGCCAAGACCATCCAGCCCCTTCCTTCAGAAATAATGTGGGGTGCGACTCCTGGCTAACCAATCAGGCCCAGACCAGCCAGCCCCCCCTTTCAGGAACATGGAGGGGTGTGCCTCCTGACCAACCAAGACGGGCCCAGACCAGCCAGCCTCCCCCTTCAGAACAAAAGGAGTGTGCCTCATGGCCAACCAAGATGGACCCGGACCAGCCAGCCCCTTCCTTCAGAAACAAGAAGGGGTGTGCCTCCTGACCAACCAAGACGGGCCCAGACCAGCCAGCCCCCCCTTCAGGAACAAGTAGTGGTGTGCCTCTTTGTTAACCAAGACAGGCCCAGACCAGCCAGTGCCTCTTCCAGTGACAAAGAGGGATGTGCCTCCTGGCCAACCAAGATGGACCCAGACCAGCCAGCCCTCTACTTCAGAGACAAGGAGGGGTGTGCCTCCTGGCAACCCAAAACAGACCAAGACCACCAAGCTCCCCCTCCAAAGACAAGGAGGGGTGTGCCTCCTTGCCAACCAAAACGAGCCCAGACCAGCCAGCCTCCCCCTTCCAGAGACAAGGAGGGGTGTGCCTCCTGACCAACCAAGACAGGCCTAGACCAGCCAGTGCCTTTTCCAGTGACAAAGAGGGATGTGCCTTCTGGCCAACCAAGATGGACCCAGACCAGCCAGCCAGAACCAGACAACAAGCCTTCTCCTCCAGAGACAAGGAGGGGAGTGCCTCCTGACCAACCAAAACAGACCCAGACAGGCAAGCGCCCCTCCACCCCTCAACAGACAAGGAGGAGTGTGCCTCCTGGCCAACCAAAATAGGCCCAGACCAGCCAGTGCCTCTTCCAGTGACAAAGAGGGATCTGCCTCCTGGCCAACCAAGATGGACCTAGACCAACCAGCCCCCCCCCTTCAGGAACAAGAAGGGGTGTGCCTCATGGCCAACCAAGATGGGCCCAGACCAGCCAGCCTCCCTCTTCAGGAACAAGGAGGGGTGTGCTTCCTGGCCAGCCAAGACGGGTCCAGACCAGCCAGCCCTTCCCTTCAGGAACAAGGAGGGGTGTGTCTCCTGGCTAACTAAGATGGGCCCAGACCAGCCAGCCCTTCCCTTCAGGAACAAGGAGGGGTGTGCCTCCTGGCCAACCAATACGGGCCAAGGCCAGTCAGCCCTGACTTTCAGGAACAAGGAGCGCTGTGCCTCCTGGCTAACCTAGTCGGGCCCAGACCAGACAGCCCCCCTTCAGGAACAAGGAGGGGTGAGTCTCCTGGCTAACCAAGACGGGCCCAGACCAGCCAGCCTCCATCCTTCGGGAACAAGGAGGGGTGTGCCTCCTGCCTAACCAAGATGGGCTCAGACCAGCCAGCCCCTCCCTTCAGGAACAAGGAGGGGTGTGCCTCCTGGCCAACCAAGACGGGACAAGACCAGTCATCCCCGCCTTTCAGGAACAAGGAGGGGTGTTCCTCCTGGCCAACCAAGATGGGCCAAAACCAGTCAGTCCCGCCTTTCAGGAACAAGGAGCTGTGAGCCTCCTGGCTAACCAAAACGGGTCCAGACCAGCCAGCCCCCCCTTCAAGAACAAGTAGGGGTGTGCCTCCTGACCAACCAAGATGGGCCAAGACCAGACAGCCCCTTCCTTCAGGAACAAGGAGGGGTGTGCCTCATAGCCAACCAAGATGGGCCCAGACCAGCTAGATTCCCCCTTCAGGAACAAGGAAGGGTGTGCCTCCTGGCTAACCAAGACGAGTCCAGACCAGCCAGCCCCCTTCGTAAACAAAGAGGGGTGTGTCTGCTAGCAAACCAAGTCGGTCCAGACCAACCAGCTTCCCCCTTCAGGAACAAGGAGGGGTGAGCCTCCTGACCAACCAAGATGGGCCAAGACCAGTCAGCCCCGCCTTTCAGGAACAAGGAGTGGTGTGTCTCCTGGCTAACCAAGACGGGTCCAGATCAGCCAGACCCCCTCTTCAGGAACAAGGAGGAGTGTGCCTCCTAGCCAACCAAGACGGGCCTAGACCAGCCAGCCTCTCTCTTCGGGAACAAGGAGGGGTGTGCCTCCTGGCCAGCCAAGACGAGTCCAGACCAGCCAGCTCACCCTTCAGGAACAAGCAGGGTTGTGCCTCCTGGCTAACCAAGTCGGACCCAGACCAGCCAGCCCCCCCTTCAGGAACAAGGAGGGGTGTGCCTCCTGACCAACCAAGATGGGCCCAGACCAGCCAGCCCGCCCTTCAGGAACAAGGAGGGGTGTGCCTAATGGCCAACCAAGATGGACCCAGACCAGTCAGGCACCCCCTTCAGGAACAAGGAGGGGTGTGCCTCATGGCCAACCAAGATGGACCCAGACCAGCCAGCCTCCCCCTTCAGGAACAAGGAGGGGTGTGCCTCCTGGTTAACCAAGATGGGTCCAGACCAGCCAGCCCCCCCCCTTCAGGAACAAGGAGGGGTGTGTTTCCTTGCTAACCTAGACGGGCCCAGACCAGCCAGCCCCACCTTAAGAACAAGGAGCAGTGTGCCTCCTGGCTAACCAAGACAGGCCCAGACCAGCCAGTGCCTTTTCCAGTGACAAAGAGGGATGTGCCTCCTGGCCAAACAAGATGGACCCAGACCAGCCATTTCTCTCCTCCGGAGACGAGGAGAGTTGTGCCTTCTGTCCAACCAAGACAGATCCAGACCAGCCAGCCCCCCCCTTCAGAGACAAGGAGGGATGTGCCTCCTGCCCAAGCAACACAGGACAGACCAGCCAGGCTTCCCCCTTCAGAGACAAGGAGGGTTGTGCCTCTTGGCCAACAAGGACAGATTCAGACCAGCCAGTGCCCCCACTTCAGAGACAAAGAGGGGTGTGCCTCCTGGCAAACCAAAATGAGTCAAGACCAGCAAGCTCCCCCCTCCAAAGACAGGGAGGGGTGTGCCTCCTGGCCAACCAAAACGGGCCCAGACCAGCCAGCCTCCCCCTTCCAGAGACAAGGAGGGCTGTGTTTCCTGGCCAACCAAGGCGAGGCGAGACCAGCCAACCCCCCCCCCCTCCAGAAATAAGAAGGGGTGTGCTTCCTGGCTAACCAAGACAGGCCCAGACCAGCCATCCCCACCTTCGGCAACAAGGAGGGGTGTACCTGCTAGCAAACGAAGTCGGGGCCAGACAAACCAGCCCCCCCTTCAGGAACAAGGAGCGGTGTGCCTCCCGGCTAACTAAAACGGGTCCAGACCAGCCAGGCCCCCCTTTCAGGAACAAGGAGGGTTGCGCCTCCTGGCTAACCAAGTCGGGCCCAGACCAGCCAGGCCCCTCCTTCAGGAACAAGGAGGGGGTGTGCCTCCTGACCAACCAAGATGGGCCAAGACCAGCCAGCCCCTTTCTTCAGGAACAAAGAGGGGTGTGCCTCGAGACCAACCAAGATGGGCCCAGACCAGCCAGCACCCCCTTCAGGAAAAAGGAGGGTTGTGCCTCCTGGCCAACCAATACAGGCCAAGACCAGTCAGCCCTGCCTTTCAGGAACAAGGAGCGCTGTGCCTCCTGGCTAACCTAGTTGGGCCCAGACCAGACAGCCCCCCCTTCAGGAACAAGGAGGGGTGAGTCTCCTGGCTAACCAAGATGGGCCCAGACCAGCCAGCCTCCATCCTTCGGGAACAAGGAGGGGTGTGCCTCCTGGCCAACCAAGACGGGCCAAGACCAGTCATCCCCGCCTTTCAGGAACAAGGAGGGGTGTGCCTCTTGGCCAACCAAGACGGGCCAAGACCAGTCAGCCCTGCCTTTCAGGAACAAGGAGCTGTGAGCCTCCTGGCTAACCAAGACAGGTCCAGACCAGCCAACCCCCACTTCAGAAATAAGGAGGGGTGTGCCTCCTGGCTAACCAAGTCGGGCCCAGACCAGCCAGCCCATTCCTTCAGGAACAAGGAGGGGTGTGCCTCCTGACCAACCAAGATGGGCCAAGACCAGCCAGCCCATTCCTTCAGGAACAAGGAGGGGTGTGCCTCCTGACCAACCAAGATGGGCAAAGACCAGCCAGCCCATTCCTTCAGGAACAAGGAGGGGTGTGCCTCCTGACCAACCAAGATGGGCCAAGACCAGCCAGCCCATTCCTTCAGGAACAAGGCGGGGTGTGCCTCCTGACCAACCAAGATGGGCAAAGACCAGCCAGACCCGCCTTTCAGAAAGAGGGAGGGGTGTGCCTCATAGCCAACCAAGACAGGCCCAGACCAGCTAGATCCCCCCTTCAGGAACAAGGAAGGGTGTGCCTCCTGGCTAACCAAGTCGGGCCCAGACCAGCCAGCCCATTCCTTCAGGAACAAGGAGGGGTGTGCCTCCTGACCAACCAAGATGGGCAAAGACCAGCCAGCCCATTCCTTCAGGAACAAGGAGGGGTGTGCCTCCTGACCAACCAAGATGGGCAAAGACCAGCCAGCCCATTCCTTCAGGAACAAGGAGGGGTGTGCCTCCTGACCAACCAAGATGGGCCAAGACCAGCCAGCCCATTCCTTCAGGAACAAGGCGGGGTGTGCCTCCTGACCAACCAAGATGGGCAAAGACCAGCCAGACCCGCCTTTCAGAAAGAGGGAGGGGTGTGCCTCATAGCCAACCAAGACAGGCCCAGACCAGCTAGATCCCCCTTCAGGAACAAGGAAGGGTGTGCCTCCTGGCTAACCAAGACGGGTCCAGACCAGCCAGTCCCCCCCTTCAGGAACAAGGAGGGGTGTGCCTCCTGGCTAATAAAGAGGGGCCCACACCAGCCAGCCCCCCTTCGGAAACAAGGAGGGGTTTGCCTGCTAGCAAACCAAGTCGGTCCAGACCAACCAGCCCCCCCCCTTCAGGAACAAGGAGGGGTGAGCCTCCTGGCCAACCAAGATGGGCCAAGACCAGTCAGCCCCGCCTTTCAGGAACAAGGAGTGGTGTGCCTCCTGGCTAACCAAGACGGGTCCAGACCAGCCAGACCCCTTCTTCAGGAACAAGGAGGGGTGTGCCTCCTGGCCAACCAAGACTGGCCCAGACCAGCCAGCCTCCCTCTTTGGGAACAAGGAGGGGTGTGCCTCCTGGCCAGCCAAGACAAGACCAGACCAGCAAGCCCACCCTTCAGGAACAAGGAGGGTTGTGCCTCCTGGCTAACCAAGTCGGACCCAGACCAGCCAGCCCCCCCCCCTTCAGGAACAAGGAGGGGTGTGCCTCCTGACCAACCAAGATGGGCCATGACCAGCCAGCCCCTTCCTTCTGGAACAAGGAGGGGTGTGCCTCCAGACCAACCAAGATGGGCCCAGACCAGCCAGCCCCCCCTTCAGGAACAAGGAGGGGTGTGCCTAATGGCCAACCAAGATGGACCTAGACCAGCCAGCCTCCCCCTTCAGGAACAAGGAGGGTTGTGCCCCCTGGCTAACCAAGACGGGTCCAGACCAGCCTGCCCCCCCATTCAGGAACAAGGAGGGATGTGTTTCCTTGCTAACCTAGACGGGCCCAGACCAGCCAGCCCTCCTCCTTAAGAACAAGGAGCAGTCTGCCTCCTGGCTAACCAAGACAGGCCCAGACCAGCCAGTGCCTTTTCCAGTGACAAAGTGGGATGTGTCTCCTGGCCAACCAAGA
Organism: Allobates femoralis; assembly: GCA_033576535.1. Classification (NCBI taxonomy): domain Eukaryota; kingdom Metazoa; phylum Chordata; class Amphibia; order Anura; family Aromobatidae; genus Allobates; species Allobates femoralis. Next base: position 19,782 of record JARQOC010002308.1, read on the forward strand.
TGGACCCAGACCAGCCATTTCTCTCCTCCGGAGACGAGGAGGGTTGTGCCTTCTGGCCAACCAAGACAGATCCAGACCAGCCAGCCCCCCCCTTCAGAGTCAAGGAGGGTGTGCCTCCTGGCAAACCAAAACAGACAATGACGAGCGAGCTCCCCCCCTTCAAAGACAAGGAGGGGTGTGCCTCCTGCCCAAGCAACACAGGGCAGACCAGCCAGGCTTCCCCTTTCAGAGACAAGGAGGGTTGTGCCTCTTGGCCAACAAGGACAGATCCAGACCAGCCAGAACCCCCCCCCTTCAGAGACAGAAAGGGGTGTGCCTACTGGCCAACCAAAACGGGCCCAGATCAGCCAGCCTCCCCCTTCCAGAGACAAGGAGGGCTGTGCTTCCTTGCCAACCAAGGCGAGGCGAGACCAGCCAACCTCCCCCCTCCAGAAATAAGAAGGGGTGTGCTTCCTGGTCAACCAAGACAGGCCCAGACCAGCAATCCCCACCTTCGGCAACAAGGAGGGGTGTGCCTGCTAGCAAACTAAGTCGGGGCCAGACCAACCAGCCCCCCCTTCAGGAACAAGGAGCAGTGTGCCTCCTGGCTAACCAAAACGGGTCCAGACCAGCGAGGCCCCCCCTTCAGGAACAAGGAGGGTTGCGCCTCCTGGCTAACCAAGTCGGGCCCAGACCAGCCAGGCCCCTCCTTCAGGAACAAGGAGGGGTGTGCCCCCTGACCAACCAAGATGGGCCAAGACCAGCCAACCCCTTTCTTCAGGAACAAAGAGGGGTGTGCCTCCAGACCAACCAAGATGGGCCCAGACCAGCCAGTACCCCCTTCAGGAAAAAGGTGGGGTGTGCCTCATGGCCAACCAAGATGGGCCCAGACCAGCCAGCCTCCCCCTTCAGGAACAAGGAGGGGTGTGCCTCCTGGCTAACCAAGATGGGACAAGACCAGAACCCCCCCTTCAGAAACAAGGTGGGGTGTGCCTCCTGGCTAACCAAGTCGGGCCCAGACCAGCCAGGAACCTCCTTCAGGAACAAGGAGGGGTGTGCCTCCTGACCAACCAAGATGGGCCCAGACTAGCCAGCCCCTTCCTTCAGAAACAAGGAGAGGTGTGCCTCCTAAACCAACCAAGACGGGCCCAGACCAGCCAGCCCCCCCTTAAGAACAAGGAGGGGTATGCCTCATGGCCAGCATAGATGGGCCCAGATCAGCCAGCCTCCCCCTTCAGGAACAAGAAGGGGTGTGCCTCCTGGCTAATCAAGACAGGCCGAGACCAGCCACCCCCCCCCTCCCTTCAGGAACAAGGAGGGTTGTACATCCTGACCTACAAAAATGGGCCCAGACCAGCCAGCCCCTTCCTTCAGGAACAAGGAGGGGTGTGCCTTCTGGCAAACCAAGACGGGTCCAGACCAGCCGGCTCCCCCCTTCAGGAACAAGGAGAAGTGTGTCTCCTGGCCAACCAAGACGGACCCAGACCAGCCAGCTCCCCCTTCAGGAACAAGGAGGGGTGTGCCTCATGGCTAACCAAGACGGGCCCAGACCAGCGAGCCCTCCCCTTCAGGAACAAGGAGGGCTGTGCCTTCTGGACAACCAAGACGGGCCCAGACCAGCCAGCTTTCCCCTTCAGGAACAAGAAGGGGTGTGCCTCCTGGTTAAGCAAGACTGGACCAGACCAGCCAACCCCCCCCTTCAGGAACAAGGAGGGGTGTGCCTCCTGACCAATCAAGATGGGCCATGACCAGCCAGCCCCTTCCTTCTGGAACAAGGAGGGGTGTGCCTCCAGACCAACCAAGATGGGCCCAGACCAGCCAGCCCCCCCTTCAGGAACAAGGAGGGGTGTGCCTAATGGCCAACCAAGATGGACCTAGACCAGTCAGGCACCCCCTTCAGGAACAAGGAGGGGTGTGCCTCATGGCCAACCAAGATGGGCCCAGACCAGCCAGCCTCCCCCTTCAGGAACAAGGAGGGGTGTGCCCCCTGGCTAACCAAGACGGGTCCAGACCAGCCAGCCCCCCCCTTCAGGAACAAGGAGGGATGTGTTTCCTTGCTAACCTAGACGGGCCCAGACCAGCCAGCCCCCCTCCTTAAGAACAAGGAGCAGTCTGCCTCCTGGCTAACCAAGACAGGCCCAGACCAGCCAGTGCCTTTTCCAGTGACAAAGTGGGATGTGTCTCCTGGCCAACCAAGATGGACCCAGACCAGCCATTTCTCTCCTCCGGAGACGAGGAGGGTTGTGCCTTCTGGCCAATCAAGACAGATCCAGACCAGCCAGCCCCCCCCCCTTCAGAGTCAAGGAGGGGTGTGCCTCCTGGCAAACCAAAACAGACAATGACGAGCGAGCTCCCCCCTTCAAAGACAAGGAGGGGTGTGCCTCCTGCCCAAGCAACACAGGGCAGACCAGCCAGGCTTCCCCTTTCAGAGACAAGGAGGGTTGTGCCTCTTGGCCAACAAGGACAGATCCAGACCAGCCAGAACCCCCCCTTCAGAGACAAAAAAGGGTGTGCCTACTGGCCAACCAAAACGGGCCCAGACCAGCCAGCCTCCCCCTTCCAGAGACAAGGAGGGCTGTGCTTCCTGGCCAACCAAGGCGAGGCGAGACCAGCCAACCTCCCCCCTCCAGAAATAAGAAGGGGTGTGCTTCCTGGTCAACCAAGACAGGCCCAGACCAGCAATCCCCACCTTCGGCAACAAGGAGGGGTGTGCCTGCTAGCAAACTAAGTCGGGGCCAGACCAACCAGCCCCCCCTTCAGGAACAAGGAGCAGTGTGCCTCCTGGCTAACCAAAACGGGTCCAGACCAGCGAGGCCCCCCCTTCAGGAACAAGGAGGGTTGCGCCTCCTGGCTAACCAAGTCGGGCCCAGACCAGCCAGGCCCCTCCTTCAGGAACAAGGAGGGGTGTGCCCCCTGACCAACCAAGATGGGCCAAGACCAGCCAACCCCTTTCTTCAGGAACAAAGAGGGGTGTGCCTCCAGACCAACCAAGATGGGCCCAGACCAGCCAGTACCCCCTTCAGGAAAAAGGTGGGGTGTGCCTCATGGCCAACCAAGATGGGCCCAGACCAGCCAGCCTCCCCCTTCAGGAACAAGGAGGGGTGTGCCTCCTGGCTAACCAAGATGGGACAAGACCAGAACCCCCCCTTCAGAAACAAGGTGGGGTGTGCCTCCTGGCTAACCAAGTCGGGCCCAGACCAGCCAGGAACCTCCTTCAGGAACAAGGAGGGGTGTGCCTCCTGACCAACCAAGATGGGCCCAGACTAGCCAGCCCCTTCCTTCAGAAACAAGGAGAGGTGTGCCTCCTAAACCAACCAAGACGGGCCCAGACCAGCCAGCCCCCCCTTAAGAACAAGGAGCGGTATGCCTCATGGCCAGCATAGATGGGCCCAGATCAGCCAGCCTCCCCCTTCAGGAACAAGAAGGGGTGTGCCTCCTGGCTAATCAAGACAGGCCGAGACCAGCCACCCCCCCCCTCCCTTCAGGAACAAGGAGGGTTGTACATCCTGACCTACAAAGATGGGCCCAGACACCAGCCTCGCCTTCTCAGGAACAAGGAGGGGTGTGCCTTCTGGCAAACCAAGACGGGTCCAGACCAGCCGGCTCCCCCCTTCAGGAACAAGGAGAAGTGTGTCTCCTGGCCAACCAAGACGGACCCAGACCAGCCAGCTCCCCCTTCAGGAACAAGGAGGGGTGTGCCTCATGGCTAACCAAGACGGGCCCAGACCAGCGAGCCCTCCCCTTCAGGAACAAGGAGGGCTGTGCCTTCTGGACAACCAAGACGGGCCCAGACCAGCCAGCTTTCCCCTTCAGGAACAAGAAGGGGTGTGCCTCCTGGCTAAGCAAGACTGGACCAGACCAGCCAACCCCTCTCCCTTCGGGAACAAGGAGGGGTGTACCTTCTGGCCAACCAATACGGGCCTAGACCAGTCAGCCCCGCCTTTCAGGAACAAGGAGCGGTGTGCCTCCTGGCCAACCAAGACGGGCCCAGTCCATCCAGCCCCCCCTTCAGGAAAAAGGTGGGGTGTGCCTCCTGGCTAACCAAGACGGGTCCAAACCAGACAGCCCCCCCCTTCAGGAACAAGGAGGGTTGTGCATCCTGGCTAACCAAGACGGGCCCAGACCAACCAGCCTCCCCTTCAGGAACAAGTAGGGGTGTGCCTCCCGGCTAACCAAGATGGGTCCAGACCAGCTAGCACCCTCTTCGGGAACAAGGAGGGGTGTGCCTCCTAGCAAAACAAGTCGGGCCCAGACCAGCAAGCCCCCCCTTCAGGAACAAGCAGGGGTGAGCCTGCTGGCTAACCAAGACGGGTCCAGACCAGTCAGTCCCCCCTTCAGGAACATGGAGGGGTGTGCCTCCTGACCAACCAAGACGGGCCAAGACCAGCCAGCCCCGCCTTTCAGTAACAAGGAGGGGTGTGCCTCATGGCCAACCAAGACGGCCCCAGATCAGCCAGCCATTCCCTTCGGGAACAAGGAGGGGTGTGCCTCCTGGCCTACCAAGATGGACCCAGACCAGCCAGCCACCCCTTTAGGAACAAGGAGGGGTGTGCCTCATGGCTAACCAAGATGGGCCCAGACCAGCGAGCTTCCCCTTCAGGAACAAGGAGGGGTGTGCCTTCTGGACAACTAAGACGGGCCCAGACCAGGCAGCCCCCCCCCCTTCAGGAACAAAGAGAGGTGTGCCTCCTGACTAACCAAGACGGGTCCAGACCAGACAGCCCCCCCCCTTCAGGAACAAGGAGGGTTGTGTATCCTGGCTAACCAAGACGGGCCCAGACCAGCCAGCCCCCCCTTCTGGAACAAGGAGGGGTGTGCCTCCTAGCAAAACAAGATGGGCTCAGACCAGCCACCCTCCCCCTTCAGGAACAAGGAGGGGTGTGCCTCCTGACCAATCAAGAAGGGCAAAGACCAGCCAGACCCGCTTTTCAGGAACAAGGAGGGGTGTTCCTCCTGGCTAACCAAGACAGGTCCAGAACAGCCAGCTTCCCCCTTCAGGAACAAGGAGTGGTGTGCCTCCTGGGTAGCCAAGTTGGGCCCAGACCAGCCAGCTCCCCCTTCAGGAACATGGAGGGGTGTGCCTCCTGACCGACCAAGATGGGCCCAGACCAGCCATCCCCTTCCTTCAGGAACAAGGAGGGGTGTGCCTACTGACCAATCAAGACGGGCAAAGACCAGCCAGACCCGCCTTTAAGGAACAAGGAGGGGTGTGCCTCCTGGCCAACCAAGACGGGCCCAGACCAGCCAGCCCCTCCCTTCAGGAACAAGGAGAAGTGTGCCTCCTGGCTAACCAAGATGGGCCCAGACTAGCCAGCCCCTCCCTTCAGGAACAAGGAGGGGTGTGCCTCCTGGCCAACCAAGATGGGCCCAGACCAGTCAGCCCCGCCTTTTAGGAACAAGGAGCGGTGTGCCTCCTGGCTAACCAAGACGGGTCCAGACCAGCCAGCCCCCTCCTTCAGGAACAAGTAGGGGTGTGCCTCCTGGCCAACCAAGACAGGCCCAAACCAGCCAGCCTCCCCCTTCATGTACAAGGAGGGGTGTGCCTCCGGGCCAACCAAGACTGGCCCAGACCAGCCAGTCCCTTCCTCCAGGAACAAGGAGGAGGTGAGTCTCCCAGCCAACCAAGACATGCTCAGACCAACCAGCCTCCTTTCCACATACTCCGACCAACTGAAAGAAATTATGAGAATTACAGTTCATTTAAATTGAACAAAACCTGGCTGGAAGAGACAAAGGTGCAAATAGGGTCTTTAATGTTATAGAGATAAGGTGATTTTTAGTGATTTGTGGCTCACCTGAAAGGGTTAGGAGAGCCACAACCAACTTTGATAGCATGTACCCAAAACCACTGCAGCCACTATGAGGAAAAATATTGAACTGGTAGTAGAATATGGTGCATACGCTGTGCTGTCAGTGATCAGTCTCCAACAATAGATAAAATGTGCAAGTGATTATTTTACTATGCGTTTCAAAGCAATAACCTGCTCCTTCTTCAGATAAAACCACAATATAAATACACATAAAAAATAGCCACCCTTCATAAGGGTCATAAGAAATTGTAGAGACGATCCAGTGGCATACTTCATATTCCTTTTATTGTACAATCATAAAATCATCACAGCGCACAGGGGGTGCCGCTGGACGCGTTTCGGAGGAACTAGCCCCCTTAATCATCAGCAACATTCAAAATGAAAAGACAGACATATATACAATTAAAAAAATGAATGAACTCCCGTGCACAGACGATACCAATCAGTGAAGGATCTTAACTATTTGCTTGCCTGACCCAGAGAATGACCCAGTATAGACACATAAAAATACAATTTTATTTCTTATAAAGTGATGTTATACTCAAGACTCTTTCTACAAGAAGCTGCAATATGGATGGTAAAAGGAGAGAGAAATTTTCCTTTTTTCTATATGGCTGTATTTTAATGACAGTATGGTCCAACAACCCCATTAAAGGGAATATGGCCAAATATCTATTATTATTATATACGGTACTTAATCTTTATAATTGTAATATGCAGTAAATAATATTATTAAATTAAAGGTTAATATTCTATTAGTGTGAATATTATTTATACCTTTATTCATCTGATATGAATATTTATAATTATTTATATTATTTTTGTTATTATTAATTATTTACTATGGCTGGCAGGTGCTAATCCCCAAGTTACATTCAATTTGGAATGCATGGAGAAAACACCAGCAGGATTCTTGCACTTATTAGGGGGCCGTCACACGGAACGATATCTTGCCCGATATCGTTTAAGCGATCTCCTTTTTGATCGCTTAAGCGATATCGGGCAAGATATCGTTGCATGTAATCAAGCGATTTACGATGGTAAATCGCTTGATCGTGACATCGCTGATCTGAGGTTCGGTTCTCAGATCTAGCGATGAACGATGCAACGATCTGCATCATCGTGGTGTATGACACCACGATGATCCATCTCCCAGCGACCGCGCCTATGCTGGGAGATGGTAACTATGGTACACGTCGGGTAACTAAGCGACGCGCGGCCCTAGTAACCCGATGTGTACCATAGTAACGAGCGAGATCGCGGCTCCGCATCGCTGGTGAGTCTGTCTGTGTGACATCTCACCAGCGATGTGAGCGATATTGTAAGCGATTGCGCGTGCACGTGATCGCTTACAATATCGCTAAAGATGTCGCAGCGTGTGACGGCCGCCTTATATATATACTCTACAAGTAGCATATGGTGTCTTGTG
>JARQOC010002309.1:0-26996 GCA_033576535.1 Allobates femoralis
TTAAACTTCTTGATGACACTGCGCATGGTAGACACAGGAACATTCAGGTCTTTGCAGATGGACTTGTAGCCTTGAGATTGCTCATGCTTCCTCACAATTTGGTTTCTCAAGTCCTCAGACAGTTCTTTGGTCTTCTTTCTTTTCTCCATGCTCAATGTGGTACACACAAGGACACAGGACAGAGGTTGAGTCAACTTTAATCAATGTCAACTGGCTGCAAGTGTGATTTAGTTATTGCCAACACCTGTTAGGTGCCACAGGTAAGTTATAGGTGCTGTTAATTACACAAATTAGAGAAGCATCACATGATTTTTCTAACAGTGCCAATACTTTTGTCCACCCCTTTTTTATGTTTGGTGTGGAATTATATCCAATTTGGCTTTAGGACAATTCTTTTTGTTTTTTCATTGAAGACAAATTAAATGAAGATAATAATACCAAAGAATTTGTGATTGCAATCATTTTCAGGTAGAAACGGAGTATTATCTGACAGAATTGCAGGGGTGTCAATACTTTTGGCCAGAACTGCATGTATACCCTAGGGCTGTGGGTTTTTAAATGTAGGCCTCAAACATTGGGCAGAGGCAACAGAGACATTTTTTAGAGGCCAGCAAAGATTTTCAGGCAAGCAAAGAGGAGATGAGCTAATCACACCACAATCAAATATATCATACAAAGAGAAACTTTAGCTAAAAAAAAAACAAAAACCATAACATGTTATATCCCTGCTTTCACACTGGCGGTTTTGAAAAAATAATTTTCAGGAAGAAACTGAGTATTATCTGACAGAATTGCAGGGGTGTCAATACTTTTGGTCACAGCTGTAGATGGCAACCTCTAATACAGCGGTTCTCAACCTGTGGGTCGCGACCCCGGTGGGGGTCAAACGACCAAAGAACAGGGGTCGCCTAAAGCCATCGGAAAATACATATTTCCGATGGCTTTAGCCGCTGAGAAGTCTACCGTCTAAGCTCTACCATCTGCAGCAGCACTATTCAGCTGGAACGCACGCCGTTATGGATGCGTGTTCCAAACTGAATGCCTGCGCGCATGCTCTGACATGATTTCATCATCCGTCCGGGGCCTAAGGGGTGGGGGAAACGGGGGGAATGCTCCACAGTCATTAACAGCGGATTACGTGTGTCCGGCGCTTGCTGACGTCATCAGTGGGCGGACGCAGGAAGCGCCGGAAGACAGAAGCCTAGGAGGCGGAGAGCCAAGCGAGCTTGCGAGACAGCCTGCTGGCGTAAAAAAGGTTAATAATGTAAAGACAGGTGCTTTGTGTGTAATCATTACACAGTACACAAAGCAGTAGGCAAAGTCTCTGTAGGCTTAAAGTTCAAAAACAACAACAAACAACATAGGTGCCTCGATGTAGGAGTCCTAGGTACTGCAGGGTCCTCTACCGGGTCATAAGCACTGTAGGCCTCCGGGCCCTGAGGTCACCTATTGGCCAAGATCTTGCTCTCCCTGCACAGCTCCTTACGCCAACTCCACTCACCCCTCTTACTGGTGTTGTGTACCTGGTGTGGGTTGTTTTAGCCTACTCTTCACCCTTTTCTTGTACATTAGCATACTTAACATATTTACATTCTGAACATATTTACATTTTCCCACATTTTATGGCTTATTCTCTGAACCTGAGTGGTGGCTGACCGAGGTTACTACGGGTTGACCTGCGTAGCACTGGTATGTCACTAATGTCCGTTCCTGGTGCGGTGTATGCACTGTCTCTCAGTCTATCAGATCTACATGTTGCTGCAATACCGTAGTATTGGCGTAGTCTCTCTAGTGGACTGGCAGGTTCACCGATAGCAGGGATCTCTGGTTCCGGTACAACGGGTGGTTCTTCTACTCTTGGCGTTTCTACTGCTGGTGGGAACATTAAAGTTGGGATTAGATATGTACCTTCTATTTGAGGCCAATCTGCTGGTAACTCTCCAATGATTGTCTGGACTGTCTTTGGCTTCTCTTTCTCTTCTGACTTTGGACAAGGTACATTTTCTTCTGGTTGAAGCTGTTGAGGGCATTTCTTCAAATGATCTCTGGACACTGTTGCTGTGGTTTCACCATGATCTTTACTGATTAAACAGGTTTTCTGGTTATCAAAATTGGATGGTAACACAGTGTATGCTTCTTTTTTCCATTGATCATCTAGTTTGTGCATTCTTCTTTTTCTCTTCAAAACCAATTCACCTGGTGTTAAGGGCATTCCTTGCGCATTTTTGTTGAAGTTGGTTTCTTGTCTTCCTCTAGATTTTTCTAGACTTCTCTCAACGCATTCTTGGATTTTCTGGAATTGTTCTTTCCTGCGAGTATCCCAATCTATATCTGTAGTATCTGCTTCAGGAACTACTATGCCTATTTCGAAGTCTACTGGCAGTTTTCCTGGTCTTGCTCTCATGAGGTATGCAGGGGTACAATTGGTTGAGCTTACTGGGATGTTGTTGTAGATGTCAACTAGGTCTGGTAACTTATCTGGCCATTGGTTTTGTTTTTCTAATGGCAGAGTTTCCAGCATTTCAATTACCACGATTCATCTTTTCACACATTCCATTAGTTTGAGGATGGTAAGACGTGGTGCAAATTTTCTTGCATCCGTATAGGCGACAGAACTCTTGAAATATTTCAGCTTCAAAGGCAGGTCCTTGGTCTGTCAATACCTGTTCTGGATAACCATGGGGTCTGCAGAAATAAGCTTGAAATGTTCTTGCTACTGTCTCAGCTGTTAAGTCTTTCACCGGAGCTACCACAAGGAATCTGGAATAGTGGTCTACCATGGTAAGAGCATAGGTGTAGCCTGATTTGCTGGGTGTGAGTTTGACATGATTTAAGGCTACTAGTTCTAATGGTTGTTTGGTGATGATAGGCTTGAGTGGTGCTTTCTGGCTGTTACGGTCTCTTCTTCTTAATGAGCATGAGCAAGTCCACAATTTTTACACCATCTCTCTATGGAAGACCTCATGCTGATCCAATAGAATCTTTCATGTAACAGTATTTCCAGTTTTCTCCATCCAAAGTGTCCCGATCCATCGTGGTACGCTTCCAATACCATTTGGACATCTCTCTTTGGAACCACAACTTGCCATACCATTTCATGTGTCCTTGGGTTGATGTACCGCCTGCACAATTGACATTGATAGATGAATAACCGGCTTCTTTCTTTCCACAGGTGTTGGGCTTCTAGTGGAGCATCCTTTTCAAGTTTGGAATCCGGTTGTGTTATGAACTTCTTTACGAGGCTCACTGCTGGATCACTGTCTTGGGTCTCTTTCCATCCATAGTGAGGCAACGGGTTTAGTTCAACAGTTTGACAGTTCTGGTAGATGCGATCTTCAGCGATTTGCCATTTCCTGCTTTTAAGGAAAGCTGGGAGTTCTATTTCCTCTAAGTCATCCTCTTCTTCAATTCCTCGTAGATGGACTTGAGGGTTTCTGGAGAGGGCATCAGCATTTGCGTTGTTGCGACTTGCCCGGTATTTGATAGTAAAGTCATAGTTCGATAGTCGGGCCATCAAGCGTTGCTCCAATGCACCAAGCTTCGCGGTATCCAAGTGTGTCAACTGGTTATTATCCGTGAAGACGGTGAACTTCGAAGCTGCGAGGTAATGCTTGAATCTTTTTGTTATGGCCCAGACCAAGGCCAAGAACGCCAACTTAAAGGAACTGTAGTTTTCCGGGTTCCTCTCGGTGGGTCGAAGTTTTCTGCTGGCGTAGGCAATTACTCGCTCTCTACCATCTTGAACTTGGGAAAGGACTGCTCCCGGGCCTACATTGCTTGCGTTGGTGTAAAAGACGAATGGTAGGTTGTAATCAGGGTAAGCCAGGATTTCCTCACCGGTTAGAGCCTGCTTCATCTGTTGGAAGGAATTTTCTTGTTCCTCTCCCCAGTCCAATAGTGGCTCTGAAGATCTTCTTTTCTTAGATTGGCCTACCAGAAGATCTTGTAGGGGCGCTGCCATCTTTGTGTAGCCCTTAATGAATCTTCTGTAGTACCCCACCAAACCTAAGAACTGACGTACCTCGGTGGCGGTGGTTGGTCTCTGCCAATCTTGGATTGCTGTTACCTTTTCCGGGTCTGGTGCTACTCCATCTGCGCTGACCACGTGTCCCAGGTATTGGACTTTAGGTTTTAGCAGGTGACATTTAGATGGTTTGAGCTTCATCCCGTACTTTGCTAAAGCCTCAAATACCTCTGTCAGGTGTTTCAGGTGTTCCTCGTAGGTTTTGGAAAACACGATGACGTCATCCAGGTATAAGAGTACTGTCTCGAAGTTCCGGTGTCCCAGGCAACTTTCCATGATTCATTGAAACTTTCCTGGTGCATTGCATAATCCGAATGGCATGCTGTTGAATTCACATAGTTCCATTGGCGTTGTGAATGCAGTCTTCTCTTGGTCTTCTTCTGCAACGGAGACCTGCCAATACCCACTAGTGAGATCTAACGTGGAGAAATAATTAGCAGTCTTTAATGCAGCAAGAGACTCCTCTATTCGGGGTAACAGGTAAGCATCTTTGTGAGTGATTTTATTGACCTCCCTGTAATCCACACACATTCTCTTCGTGCCATCCTTCTTTCTGACTAGGACTAAAGGGGCTGCCCAGGCACTACTGCTATCTCTTATAACCCCGGCCTCCTTCATGTCCCTCAGCATCTCTTTGGCATGTTGGTAGTGACCTGGTGGAATGGGTCTGTGTCTCAACTTAATTGGGGGGTGATCTCCTGTGGGTATGCGATGGTGTACCCCTTTAATTCTCCCAAAATCTAATGGATGCTTACTAAATATTTGCTCGAACTCCTGTGCTACCCGGTAAACTCTGTGCTTGTGGTGAGAAGGGGTGGCATCAGTTCCTACGTGCAACTGCTGACACGACTCCTCCAGCTGTCCTTTGGAGTTGTTATCCTCCACCTGGCTAGATGAGGAAATAGGTCCCACTGCTTGTATGTTGTTGTTACAAACAGTATACAGCTTTGCTACAGTAGCATACTGGGGTAGCTTTGCTCCTCTTCCCCACAATTTAATGCACAGATTGGTACTCGTCCTTTGCGTACATCCACCACCCCTCTGGCTGTCAGTAGTGTAGGTCTGTGCTCTGAAAATACCGGCTCTACAACTGCCTGGTTTTCCTGTCCTCTGCGATCTATTGCTGCTCGACACCATATCATCATGTCGCTTTTTGCTGGTACTACAATGGGAATCGGGTCTGTTACCCGCAGACTGCCAATTTCTCCCCCAGACAGATTTACCTTTACCTGTTGCTTGTGGATGAGGGCTCGGATCTCACGTTGGATGACTCTTGTCCGCCCATAACCAGCAGTCTGAGAAATCTGTCGGAGTAAAAACAATACTTCTCCAAAGCAGTTTTCATTGACATTTGTACCAATTACCATGTAGGGTCATTTTTCATTAGGATTGTCTTCAACCACAAATAACCTTTGGCCTTTTAATTCTCCCTCCCCAACTTTATTGTAGCTCCTCTGAACCCCACCTGTTTTTGTGGTTGGCCATTAGCTGCAATAATATAAAAATTGGGGTTTGGGGGTTCAAGATCGTCATCAGACCAATATTGTTTATAAAGGATATGTGGGATTGAAGTGACCTGTGACCTGGTGTCCAGTAGGGCCGACATGGGGATGCCTTCTAGCGTAATGTTGAGGTACGGACAACCTCCCACACAGGCAGATGGGTTGTCCTGAAGAATCCGTGTAGTCCCTGGCTCTGCATTGGAATGTTGCGTCGGTCCCCTGAACGGGTGACTTGTTGGTCCCCTCCACGGGGGACATGGGTCTACGTTGGAATGGTGCGTTGGTCCCCTGCACGGGCGACTTGGTTTTCCTCCGCATCCATGGGACATCCTTAGGACTATCAGCTAGTTGGATTTTGCTTGGTGGTGGTGCTCCAGGCATAGTTTGCAAGAGCTTTAGTACATAGTCCATGTTTTTGGTTAACTGCAGCACCTGGCTACGCATGTCATCATCTGCTACAGCTTGAGTTTCTGCTTTTGCAGGTTCTGCAGAAAGAGGTTTAAAGTCTATGGGAGAGGTTTTAGTCTGCCAGGATTGGATTGCAGGTTCTGCGGGCGCTGGATTTCTTAACACAGTTATAGCACGATCTTTCAAGTCATTAAAGTTCACAGTTGGATGATCCAAAACCCACATGTGTACCTGCTGGCGGTGGTAGTGTGACCTCAATCCTTCTGTAAACTGCTCAGCAAGCATTCTATCCTCTTCAAATACATTTGCCGGGTCTACCTGTTTCAAGGACCGGAGTGCCCCTTGTAAACGGAAGGCATAGTCTCTGATGATATCCTATGGTCTCCGCTTACACTGGTAGAACAGCATCCTCAATTCAGACTGTGTGCGTTTTTCAAAGACAGTTTTTAGCTAATCAAACACTTTAGCAGTCCCTGTCAGCATCGCTCCAGGATTCACCCTCCAGCTCCGCTGCGCCTGTTAATTGTCCCAGCAAAACGGTGGCCCGCTGCTTTTCCGTCATCATATACATGTCCAGCATTGCACACATCTTTTGCTTATAGGCTGCTAAGGTACCAGGATTGCCTTCATATGTTGGTAACCATTTGGCACCCGGTATATACTGCAAGGTTAGAGGCATCATTTGGGCCACTGCTCCGGGTGCTGCATTCCGGGCATCTCCTCTGTCAGGGACCCGCACATCATCCGAGTCACTCATCACTCATGATGGGGCCCCCCTAGTTAATCGCTGCCAACCGGTGAGATGAAACAAACTTTCCCGGTCGTCGGCGGCTCTGCAGAGAGAGTGGAGCACCTCGGGTATTTCCGGAGCAGAGAGCTGCGCTTCGTGAATCTCTGGCAGAGTGAAGGGGGCGGGGCTCTTTTGTACCTGCGCTGTGGCGCAGCTCAATTTCTGTAATGGCGACCGGTTATACAGTTCAGAAACAGTTAATAAAGTTCAGTTCTTGGCACACAGTACCCGGTTTTACCGAGCACGGGATCCTGTTTGTGACGCCAGGGTTGAGGCAATCGACAGGGTATGGGGTACTCGGGAGCCGGGGCTGATGGCGGCTTGGATGGGAGATCACGGCTGGTCGATCCCCGGTCCCGTGCCCTGGACCATCAATGGCGGGGAACAGTGGGGGATAAGGGGATTGTTAATGTGATGCCACCTATGATATCTGGTAACAAGTTATACCAGCGCTGCAGCCGGCCACTGAGGTGATGGTGGGTCCAGCAGAGTGTGTAACAGCTCCACACAGGTGGAGCTTTACCTCAGGGCAGCGGGGATGGATGAGAAGAGTAGTAGTTAAGTCCTTGCTGACACAGCGGTGAACTGCGGCGGTTAGAGAGGCACACAGACACACAGGGATTGTTGTTTCGGTACCTTTTACTGGTGACAGGGTGACAGGGTACCAGTTACAGTCTAGAGAATTAACCAGTACCTCGATGCAACTTGGGACTTCCACCTTAGAAAGTTATGAGGCCTCCTCTGTGTCTGTGCTCGGTGGTGTGGGATGAGTCCTGCCTGAGCCTGAACCCACCGCTTCTTCTCCCTCTCTGGGCTTTGTCCTAAACTGGCAATGAGGTCCTTCTGCGGGGTCCCTGCTCCTCCTATGGCCCCTGGTGGTGTGCTTGGTCAGTTTAGTGTCTCTTACACACTCTCCTCAGGGCTGAACCCCTCCTGGGTCTTCTGGGCTTTTGCTACAGCTCTGAATGCTGGCAGCATCGGACTCCAGTGTCCGGGTGTACTTTAGGGCTGTATAACACGGTTCCCTTTCTTAGTTCCCTGCTTTTCCACTTGCCTCCGACCCTTTCCCCAGGGTGCACACAGCGGTCAGTGGTCCCTGGTTCTGCATCTCCCTCAGCGACCAGTTCCTCCGTCTCCTCTCTCTTCCCTCTCCTCACAGGAACTGAAGAATTGAAACTACAGGGACTGACTAACTCCTCCCCTCAGGCTTGGGTGTTCTTAAAGGGGAACTGACTTAAGGCAGCCAGTAGAGCTCCCCCTTCAGGTCTGGGGTGGAAAGAGTGGTGTGCTGTGTTAACCAAGGTGTAATTCCCTCCTTACACCGGTGGAACCTGTGGAAATCTCCCGCAGGGGTGCCACATATATATATCACCATCCTGGTATATATGGTCCCATCCTGGTATATATGGTCCATATGGTCTCTATCTTGCTATATATGATCCCATCCTGGTATATATGGGCCCATCCTGGTATATATACTGTATGATCCCCATCCTGGCATATATAGTCCATATGGTCTCAATCGTGCTATATATGATCCCCATCCTGGTATATATGATCCCCATCTTGGTATATATGAGTCCATCCTGGTATATATACTGTATGATCCCCATCCTGGTATATATGATCCATATGGTCGCTATCTTGCTATATATGATCCCCATCCTGGTATATATATCCCTATCCTGGTATATATATCCCCATCCTGTTATATATACTGTATGATCCCCATTCTGGTATATATGGTCTCTATCGTGCTATATATGATGCCCATCCTGGTATATATATACTGTATGATCCCCATCCTGGTATATATAGTCCATATGGTCTCTATCGTGCTATATATGATCCCCATCCTGGTATATATGGGCCCATCCTGGTATATATACTGTATGATCCCCATCCTGGTATATATGGGCCCATCCTGGTATATATACTGTATGATCCCCATCCTGGTATATATGGTCCGTATAGTCTCTATCGTGCTATATACGATCCCCATCCTGATATATATGATCCCCATCCTGGTATATATGATCCCCATCCTGATATATATGATCCCCATCCTGGTATATATGATCCCCATCCTGATATATATGATCCCCATCCTGATATATATGATCCCCATCCTGATATATATGATCCCCATCCTGGTATATATGGTCCGTATGGTCTCTATCGTGCTATATATGATCCCCATCCTGGTATATATGATCCCCATCCTGGTATATATACTGTATGATCCCCATCCTGGTATATATATCCCCATCCTGGTATATACAGTATACTGTATGATCCCCATCCTGATTTCCTTGGGCCATGACAACCAGCACAGCAGAGTCCTGCATCCACTGAGGAGCTGATCATGTGACCCCTGACTCCTCCCCTCCATGTGACATCATCACAGGTCCTGTAAGCACAGAGCAGCCATATATGTAGGGTTGCGTCTAGTTCAGAGTTGATTTTTTGTGGTCCTCAAAAAATCACCTCTGTTCTAGCTGCTTCAGCAGTGAGCCGGCTATATCAGAGTTGATTTTTGGAGGTCTCATTTCATCAACTCTGATGTAGCCGGCTCAGTGCTGAAGTGTCTAGATCAGAGTGGCTTTTTTGTGCTCCTCACTTTCTCCACTCTGCTCTAGACACTTCAGCAGTGAGCCGGCTACATCAGAGTTGAATTCTTGAGGCCTCTCTGTAGTCACATGTGTTTGTTCTCCTCATTTTATCCACTCTGTTCTAGCTGATTCACCAGTGAGGTGACTAGATCAGAGTGGATTATTTGATGATCTCTCTGATCTTCTCCATTCTACACAGTTCAGTGTCTACAGTACAGGGGGTGGGAATAAGATTTATAATTGTAATGATTTCATATTTTTATTTATTAGATACTTATTCATACAGCGCTGATTGTTCAGTTTAGAATTTAATATTACTGTATCTCCACGAGTCCTGTCCGCAGGACGACATTAGAGGAGTGGGCGGAGCCTCCTGTCCGCAGGATGACACTAGAGGAGTGGGCGGAGCCTCCTGGCCGCAGGACGACATTAGAGGAGTGGGTGGAGCCTCCTGGCCGCAGGATGACATTAGAGGAGTGGGCGGAGCCTCCTGTCCACAGGACGACATTAGAGGAGTGGGCGGAGCCTCCTGTCCGCAGGACGACATTAGAGGAGTGGGTGGAGCCTCCTGGCTGCAGGATGACATTAGAGGAGTGGGCGGAGCCTCCTGTCCGCAGGACGACATTAGAGGAGTGGGCGGAGCCTCCTGTCCGCAGGACGACATTAGAGGAGTGGGTGGAGCCTCCTAGCCGCAGGACGACATTAGAGGAGTGGGCGGAGCCTCCTGTCCGCAGGACGACATTAGAGGAGTGGGCGGAGCCTCCTGTCCGCAGGACGACAGAGTAGTGGGCGGAGCCTCCTGTCCGCAGGACGACATTAGAGTAGTGGGCGGAGCCTCCTGTCCGCAGGACGACATTAGAGGAGTGGGTGGAGCCTCCTGGCCGCAGGACGACATTAGAGGAGTGGGCGGAGCCTCCTGTCCGCAGGACGACATTAGAGGAGTGGGCGGAGCCTCCTGGCCGCAGGACGACATTAGAGGAGTGGGCGGAGCCTCCTGTCCGCAGGACGACATTAGAGGAGTGGGCGGAGCCTCCTGGCCGCAGGACGACATTAGAGGAGTGGGCGGAGCCTCCTGTCCGCAGGACGACATTAGAGGAGTGGGCGGAGCCTCCTGGCCGCAGGACGACATTAGAGGAGTGGGTGGAGCCTCCTGGCCGCAGGACGACATTAGAGGAGTGGGCGGAGCCTCCTGTCCGCAGGACGACATTAGAGGAGTGGGCGGAGCCTCCTGTCCGCAGGACGACAGAGGAGTGGGCGGAGCCTCCTGTCCGCAGGACGACATTAGAGGAGTGGGCGGAGCCTCCTGTCCGCAGGACGACATTAGAGGAGTGGGCGGAGCCTCCTGGCCGCAGGACGACATTAGAGGAGTGGGCGAAGTCTCGGGGAGAAAAACCGTAACAGCGCAGCTGACTGTCTTCATAACTTACTATATCGGATCAGAGTGGATTATTTGAGGATCTCCCTGTAACCTCCATTCTGTACAGTTTGTACTGAGGTGACTGGAATTGAGTGTTTCACAGAGTGGGCGGAGCCTCACGGGAAAAACGTAACAGAACGCATCCGAGAGTCGTCATAATGTACAAAATTGTATCATAGTGGATTATTTGAGGACCTCATTTTACCAACTACATTCTGTACAGTTTGGTACTGAGGTGACTGGAATGTTTTTTTTTCGAAGAATAGGAGGTGCCTCAAAGCTAAAAACGTAACAGAGCGCAGCCGAAAGTCCTCATAATATACAAAATCGTCTCAGAGTGGATTTTTTGAGGACCTCATTTTAGCAACTACATTATGTAGAGTTTGTACTGAGGTGACTGGAATTGATTTTTTCGAAGAGTGGGAGGTGCCTCACGGGAACAACGTAACAGAACGCAGCTGAGAGTCCTCATAACATACAAAATTGTCTCAGAGTGGATTTTTTGAGGACCTCATTTTAGCCACTCTGGTTTAGCTGATTCAGCAGTGAGTCGTCTAGATCAGAGTGGATTATTTAAGGGCCTCATTTTAGCCACTCTGTTCTAGCTGATTCACCAGTGAGCCGTCTAGATCAGAGTGAATTATTTGAGGGCCTCATTTTACTAACTACATTATGTACAGTTTGTACTGAGGTGACTCTAACTGAGCTTTTCCATTAATGTGAGGATCCTCAAAGCAAAAAACGTAACAGAACGCAGCCGCGAGTCCTCCTAATATACACATTGCATCAGAGTGGATTTTTTGAGGGCCTCATTTTAGCCACTCTGTTCTAGCTGATTCACCAGTGAGCCGTCTAGATCAGAGTGGATTATTTGAGGACCTCATTTTAGCTACTCTGTTCTAGCTGATTCACCAGTGAGACGTCTAGATCAGAGTGGATTATTTGAGGACCTCATTTTAGCCACTACATTATGTACAATTTGGTACTGAGGTGACTGGAATGTTTTTTTTTTTGAAGAATGTGAGGATCCTCAAAGCAAAAAACGTAACAGAACGCAGCCGAGAGTCCTCCTAATATACAAAATCGTCTCAGAGTGGATTTTTTGAGGACCTCATTTTAATAACTACATTATATACAGTTTGGTATTGAGGTGGCTGGAATTGATTTTTTCGAAGACTGGGCAGAGCCTCACGGGGAAAACATAACAGAGCGCAGCCGAGACTCCTCATAACATACAAAATTGTATCAGAGTGGATTTTTTGAGGACCTCATTTTAGCCACTCCGTTCTAGCTGATTCAGCAGTGAGCCGTCTAGATCAGAGTGGATTATTTGAGGGCCTCATTTTAGTAACTACATTCTGTACAGTTTGGTACGGAGGTGACTGGAATGTTTTTTTTTCGAAGAATGGGAGGTGCCTCAAAGCAAAAAACGTAACAGAACGCAGCCGAAAGTCCTCCTAACATACACATTGTATCAGAGTGGATTTTTTGAGGGCCTCATTTTAGCCACTCCGTTCTAGCTGATTCACCAGTGAGCCGTCTAGATCAGAGTGGATTATTTGAGGGCCTCATTTTAGCCACTCTGTTCTAGCTGATTCACTAGTGAGACGTCTAGATCAGAGTGGATTTTTTGAGGGCCTCATTTTAGCAACTATATTCTGTACAGTTTGGTACTGAGGTGACTGGAATTGATTTTTTCAAAGAATGGGAGGTACCTCAAAGCAAAAAACGTAACAGAACGCAGCCGCGAGTCCTCCTAATATACACATTGCATCAGAGTGGATTTTTTGAGGGCCTCATTTTAGCCACTCTGTTCTAGCTGATTCACCAGTGAGACGTCTAGATCAGAGTGGATTATTTGAGGACCTCATTTTAGCTACTCTGTTCTAGCTGATTCACCAGTGAGACGTCTAGATCAGAGTGGATTTTTGGAGGACCTCATTTTACCAACTACATTATGTACAGTTTGGTACTGAGGTGACTGGAATTGATTTTTTCGAAGACTGGGGGGAGCCTCACGGGAAAAACGTAACAGAGCGCAGCGGAGAGTCGTCCTAACCTTCAAAATTGTATCATAGTGGATTTTTTGAGGACCTCATTTTACCAACTACATTATGTAGAGTTTGGTACTGAGGTGACTGGAATGTTATTTTTCGAAGAATGGGAGGATCCTCAAAGCAAGAAATGTAACAGAGCGTAGCCGAGAGTCCTCAGAACATACAAAATTGTCTCATAGTGGATTATTTGAGGGCCTCATTTTAGCCACTCCATTCTAGCTGATTCACCAGTGAGCCGTCTACATCAGAGTGGATTATTTGAGGACCTCATTTTAGCAACTACATTATGTACAGTTTGGTACGGAGGTGACTGGAATTGATTTTTTCGAAGAATGGGAGGTGCCTCAAAGCAAAAAACGTCAGAGAACGCAGCCGAGAGTCGTCATAACATACAAAATTGTATCAGAGTGGATTTTTTGAGGACCTCATTTTAGCCACTCCGTTCTAGCTGATTCAGCCTCACGGGAAAAATGTAACAGAACGCAGCCGAGAGTCCTCATAATATACAAAATTGTATCATAGTGGATTTTTTGAGGGCCTCATTTTAGCCACTCTGTTCTAGCTGATTCACCAGTGAGTTGTCTAGATCGGCATGGATTTTTGGAGGACCTCCCCATAACCTCCACTCTGTACAGTTTGGTGCTGAGGTGGCTAGAAGCATATTTTTTTCTGAAGATTATGCGGAACCTCGTCTGAAGTGTCACAGAGCGCAGCATACAGAGTTTGTTACTGAGATGACTAGAATGGAGTTGATAGAGCGAGGTCCTCATAGCATAAACTCCAATCTAGACGGCTCATGACGGAAACCACCAGACTAGAGTTAATACCAGGACCTCCTCACAAATTTCAATCTAGTGGCATAATGAATTATATATACTTGTATGTATAATTTCTTTTTGTAATATAATTATGACCCACCCCAGGGCCATGGGTACCCGGTCTCGGGCAATTGGTTTCACGGGGGATATCACAGGTGGCATGTGCCTGGCCCATTGCCCTGGTGGTCGCTAAAAAGGGGGTAAAGAGTAAAAATAAAAATAATAAGAGTTTGTGCCGCCAGCTATGGTTCCGGTAATGTTACCGGCGATGTGGGACAGTCCTCCAGGGTGATGGTGAAGCAGCAAGATGGTTACGCTCCCGTAGGTGGAGTGGGATCCCCGGGGCAGTGATCATGTAATTATAATTATAATATATTGTGCTGTGAGGCGGCTCCTCAGGCGGCCCGGTCACTAGTGCTGAAAAGGAAGATGGCTCATCGGCCAAGAGGAATGAATACTCCACAGTCTTTAGCTCTGAACGGGTTTACTGGCAAGTTCTTAGTGCAGGCAAGCAGGTGGTACAGTCTTTCGGGTCTTCCTGGCCTTGGTAGTCACCAGGGAACCGGGATAGCTCATTTAGGACCTTCGGTGGTGTGCCTGCCGTTCCTTGCCTGTCCCTCACTGCTCTCTCTCTTCTGCCTCCCTTCAGCCAGCTCCCTCAGGCTCTCTCTGGGGGACCCTCCTCTGGACCCTATACGGTGCTTTTTGAGGATTAGACCAGGCATTCGTCCATAACTTAATAGCGAAAGCCAGTCCTGCGTTCCGGGACTGAACCCCTCCGGTTGGTAGTTGTACCGGGTCCAGATTCGGACGCACCGCAACTCCTGGTATTTTTGTCACTTTTGTGATGTAAATTATGATGATTTTGTTGTCTGTCCTCTGACACGCTCACGACCCTCATCGCAAATGTCTACCTGCTCTTCAAAATGGTGGTGATGGCCAAGATAGGTGGGCAGACAAGAAAAGTGGAATTCTACTGAAAATGAGTAATAATCAGGGATGGGTGTAATTTTTTAAACTATGAAAAGGGATAACAAAAATAAAGCTATTTTTATTAATGTACAGAAAAACTCACAAAGTGGCTCAGCTTTCTTTCCCTCACCCTTTAATACTGGCATGCAATATTCTGTCCTTCTTGAATAGGGGCTGTAATCTTGTATGATTGTGAAGAAATAATGAAACTTACTACAACTTCATTCTAAATGTCTCACTAAAGAAATTACAAGATCGGAGCTGTTGCACTGAGGTTTATGATTTCTGTGCTTTAGGACATCCTCTGTACAGTAACTTTATTCCAGATGTCTCACTACAGAGGTGACTAGATCGGAGTTGTCGCACTGAGGTTCATGATTTCAGGGAACATTACTGTCTATTAGGGCTCATTCAGACATATATGCACATCAGTACATTCTCAGACCACAATGCACAGACTGGTTGAGGCTCTCCCGACCAAAGAATGAAGTCTTCATCTATTTATTTGAGGCTGTCACTATAGGTTGGGGGAGCCATGGCCAGTCAGTGTTCAGAGATTGAAGCGATGTGCATAGATGTCTGAACAAGCCCGTATACAGATTTGGCGTATGTGAGCCTAATGGGGATGTCACACACGTCAATATTGCGTGCACGATCGCTGCTGCACATGACGTTGCAGCGATATTGAGGAGTGTGACAGGGCGCATCAACCAGCGATCAACCGCCAGGTTTTAGAACCTGCTCTAAATGGCTGCCCGGTGGACACGCAGCATCGCTGCGTGTAACCCCAGGAGACAAGCGATCAGCCAGCTCCCAGCGCCTCTCAGCAAGTGCTGGGAGATGGTATCCATGGTAAACAGCGGGTAACTAAGCCCCGCCCCCCACCAGTGATGTGCCCTGTTCTGTACGGCCAATTATGATCCCCAGATCTGAAATAACAGAGCCTGAAAAACAACAGGCACCACAGAGAGATCTGCTTACGGGAGCAGGGTAGCTAGTCAATGCATATTAGGAAAGTGTTAGGGCAAATAAAAAGAGAAATTATTAGTGGAAACCTCTAATATTATGTATACCCATCTATGTACTATACTGAATATTTGAGTTACTGTAACTGCAGATCCAACCAGCAGTTACTGTTCACTGAGGTCACACAGATTTATAATTAAAGAAATGAAAATTCAACACATTCTTTTCTGTTTTATTAAAGCAAATATATAAATAATTCTAACAAAAAGGAGAACAATAAATATATTTATACAAATGTAGAACAATCATCTTTACAAATCAAGATATAAATTAAGTGACATCAGAGATAAGTGACAATGAAAGCAGAAACCTTCTGGACCAGGGTCCCCTGCACTTTAGTTGTGAAAATTGTTGAAAAATCAAATTTCTGTATTTATGATAAAATTCCTTCCTTGTTGAATACATTGGAGGCCACGAGCGTGGGTATGTATCCTCTGCAACTCAAGGTCATTCAATCTTGTAGCCAGGATGATGGTGTCAGGGAGTTTGTGTCCACGTGAGCCGTCCAGATAGCGCTGAAAGGAAAAAAAAAAAAAAAAGTCAGTTCGGAGGGGACCTAGGTGAACCCCGTGCCACGGAGAACATCTCCTAGGATAGTGCAAAAAAATAAATGCCAAAGCCCTACAAAAAAAGCCATAAAGAAGCGATAAAGTATAGAAAGGGGAGGGGGAGGGTAGAAGTGGTAGGAGTAGAAGAAGGCAAGAAAGGGAGGAGCAGAAGGAAGTAGAAAGAAAGATGACTAGTACCGCGTTTTCCCTAAAAGAAGGCATGGTAGGGGGGCTTGCAGAACTGCTAAATATAGGGACTCCATGAAAATAAGACCTAGCAAAGACTATTATTTTTTAAAGCATGCTAGCCTAACAGGGCATGCAGGAGTGATTATACTGTATTTACTGTAGATCGCCCATGGTAACCACCGCTGTATTTATACACGCTTATCTCTCCAACCAGATGGCAGCAGCTAATATTGTCGCATGACGTTACATGCGGGCTTCTGATTGGTTGGCGGTTTACTGTACATCTACGGCAGCTGAACCAGAGCGCTCATAGTGGTGACGGAATACGGTACCATAAACACGGACCAGAGGTCCATAGAAAAAAGTTGTGTGTTTTTTTCCAGGAACCGTAATGGCGATATGGGGATCATAAAGCTAAATTACTTACCAGTAATGTTTTTTTTTCTGGAGCCATGACAGCACCACCTGAGAGGTTCTGCCCATCCAGGACAGGAACCCCCTGAAAAAAAAAAAAAAAAAAAAAAAAGAAGGGCAGCACCCCCTCTCTGCCTCAGTTGGTTACAGAGTATGGAGAGGACTACCAAAAAAAACCACTAGTACAAGCCACCACCAAAAAAAAAAACTGAATTAGTCCTTATCGGTAATTCCATTTCTTGGAACCTTCCACGACAGTATTGGAGGATGTCGTCCACGCCCTATTGGGTGACAGGAACACAGAGAGGTTAAAAGCCCCTCCCCTTCCTCAGTACTCCAGTGTTTACCAAGATCACCTTTAGCCATGGATTACCTGATACAAACCGGATACAAACACCAACAAGGGAGGGGGGAGAAACTGATGCTGTCGTGGAAGGCTCCAAGAAAAGGAATTACCGGTAAGGACTAATTCAGTTTTCTCCCTTCGCCTTCCACGACAGCATTGGAGAAATACCACCGATACTCCTCAGGGTGCGATTATTGCCTGTAGGACATTCCTACCAAAGGACAGATGCCGACTGAAGGACAGATCTAACCTATAGTGGTGAGAAGTGTGGAGGGACGACCACGTAGCAGCTCTGCATATCTGCTCCGATGAGCCTACAAGCAGAAGTAAAAAACCGCTTGATCCATCGATGGGAAGCAAGATCCTGGTCAAAAACAGCCCCAAACGCAGACACCTGGATTTTAAAAATGCTCAGTCGAAGCCCCAAATCCAAGCCGTGCTGCAAAAAAATCCAAGAATTGGGCCACATGAGGATGATGTATGTCCGGGATGGAAGGACCACACCAGGACAGGAACAGTTTCCAGACCTTCCTGTAAATAGCGTTCATCACAGGCTTCCTGCTCTGCTGAAGCGTGCGGATCACTGCCTGGGAGAGACCCTTGGTCCTCAGGATCTCGGCCTCAACAGCCAGGCCGCCAGATTGAGCCATTGAGGCGCAGGGTGAAACATAGGACCCTAGGACAGTAGGTCGAGTTTGTGGGGCAACATAATCGGTCCCTCCAGGCACAGGTCTCGGATGGCGCCATACCACACCCGCTTGGGCCACAGGGGAGCCACCAGGATAGCCGTCACCCCCTCTGCCCGAATCTTTTGCAACGTCTTGGGAAGCAGCGGGATTGGAGGAAATGCATACAACAACCGGAAGTCCCAGAGATGGGCGAAGGCGTCCAGCCCCAGAGGATGGTCCGACCGCGTCAGGGAGAAAAAGGTCGGCACCTTTGCATTCGAGCCCGAAGGGAAAAAGTCGATCGAATGGACTCCCCACCTGTCCGTAAGAGAGCGAAATACTTCCGGATGGAGGCTCCATTCTCCTGGGTGGACCATTGTGCAGCTCAAGAAATCTGCCTGTACATTGTGCGTTCCCTTCAGATGTACTGCCGATAAGGAGAGAAGATGGTGTTCTACCCACGAAAAGATTCCTCTTGCGAGCACCTGCAAGTGTAAGCCTCGAGTACTGCCTTGGTGCTGTAAGAAGGCAACCGTAGTCATGTTGTCTGACAGGACCTTGACATGATGACCCCGGAGAACGTGAGCTGCAGCATGAAGTGCCTCCTCCACCACCAGAAGTTCACGGAAGTTTGAAGACTGGCGACTGACCCAGCGACTCCAAATCCCCTGGAACGGTGTACGATCCACCATCGCGCCCCAACCGGAACCGTTGGCATCTGTGGTAACGGAGGTCACAGGAGCCTGCAGCCAGGCCACCCCCGTCCGAAAGTTCCTGGGATTCATCCACCAGGAAAGCGAGGCCATCACCCTCCCCGGGGTCTGGACCCGCGAGATTAAGGAATCCTGATGTCTGTCCCAGGAACTCAGTATGTGTTCCTGGAGAAGTTGGGAATGAGCCTGAGCCCATGCTACCGACTAAATGCAGGACCATCATGGACCTTGTCCCCTTTCTGGTCGGCCCAGAGGCCGGACTTACCCTTCCCTTTATACTGGGAGGGCTGGCTGCGCTCAGGCCATAAGGACTGCCCCCGAAAGGGCTTCTGTTCCGGGAAACACTTCTTCCGGTCTGACACCTTTTCCAGGATGTCATCCAACGGCGGACCCCTGAAAGGGGATGCCACAAAACTTGAGCTTAGATGTCACATCCCCATTACACATTTTAAGCCACATTGCCCTGCAAGCTGTGTAAGCCAACACTACGCACCTGGCGCCAATGCGGATCGACTAAGCAGAGGCATCGGCCAGGAAGCCCGTAGCACGTCTTAGAAGTGGAATGGAGTCCAAAAGCTCCTCCCTGGGAGTACCCTGCAGGACGAGTTCTTCCATCTGGGTGATCCACTTAAAGAGAGACCTGGCCACACATGTAATGTTCACCTTTAAAGACATAGCTGTCGCCTCCCAGGATTTTTTGAGGACACTCCATCTTACGATCGAGGGGGTCCTTCAACTGGGAGGAATCTTCAAAAGGTAACGCAGTCTTTTTTGCTACCCTTGCCACCTGGATGTCCACCTTCAGGACCTCCGTTTTAACTCGGATGGGGTGATCAGCCTTTTTTCCGGAGACTCCCACTCCCAGCGCATGAGATCCCGGATGACCTCATGGACAGGGAAGTCCAACTGCCGCTTATCCTTCAGACCTCTGAATATTTCATCCTGCACAGAAGGAGATTCCACCACGTCTACTCTCATGGTACTTCTGACAGCGTCCAGCAATTCACCCATGGACTCCGCGGAAAAATAGTAGTGTCCAGATTCTCGTGCCTGGACAGAGGCAACATCCTCGCCGTCCTCTGATGCTGAGCTCTGGGCAGCCTCCATGAGATCCACAGAGTCACAATCCTGGAGCTTCCTCTTTTTCGGAGGGGAAGGCCTGGATGCTGCAGCAAAAACCGGCAGTGCCGAGATAGAAGCCTGTACCTCTTCCCTAACCGCTTGAACTTCATGTCTAACCATGGATTGGAGCTCCTCAAGCAGGGATGGGGATTCTTCCCTGACAACATTGTCAGTACATGGCTGACCAACTTCTTTTTGTAGGAAGAGGGAAATTTCGTGCCGCAGCCACATTTCCTGGATGGGTTTTTGCTCCCTTTCACAGGCGGGCCCTTGTCTCCCTATAGAAAAAAAGGGAAGAGAAGGGGGTCCCAGTGTGAGTGCAGGGCGCTAATTAACTCTACCCCTAGTAACCACCCCCAGAAACACATGAGCTGGGGGAACGCTGGGCTCTGCAGAAGCAGAGGTGGAAAACCTTTCATCCTCCATGTCTTCAGGGATCAGCCTTACCTGGGTGTAGCTTCCGGTGGGTACTTATCCAGAAGTACCGTGCCCCAAACGAGGAACACCTGTTCCCTCCCTCCTCCTCGTCACCAGCAGTAGCACGCGATAGGCCTGCTGGGTTCCCTGGAGTCGCGTCCAGCCCGCCGCAGCCCGAACAGGAGCCGCCGCCCGGAACCGGAAGTGCCGCCGCGGCACCTCCAATGCATGCTCCTGGGGCGGCAGCTGGAGGAGGGAGACGCCGGAGAGCTGAACAGGCCTCCGCCACTTCAATACACGGCCTGCTTTGCCCCGGAGGACGCAGGAAGGCCGGATGGTCCCACCACGGGAGCCCCAAAAAGGAGGAGGAGGCCACCCCCAAAGTCCATCCCTGGCCTGGCTGTAAGTACACCCAAATGTCGGCCCGACAGCACTGGAACCTCTCTATGCCCCAAGGGGGTCAGGTAGACACTGGAGTACTGAGGAAGAAGGGGGGGGTGCTTTTAACCTCTCTGTGTTCCTGTCCCCCAATAGGGCGGACAACAATGCTGTCATGGAAGGCGAAGGGAGAAAGAAACAATTAAAATAAACATCCCACATGTGGAAACACCAACCAGGAAGAAAAAGGGGGGAGGGGGGATGGAAGTGGTAGTGCGGTCATGGTTCTGAAAAAATCCATTACTGGTAATTTCGCTCTTTCCATCATCGGCATGACAGCACTAGCTGAGAGGTTCCAGAGAAAAGGAAAAACTTAGTGAGGGATCACCGCTTGAAGGACCGATCTACCGAAGGTCACCTCAGAAGTGGAAGATAAGTCAAGCTGGTAATGGTGGTAATAGTTGAAAAAGGTATTAGGAGAAGACCAAGTAGCAGCTCAACAGATGAGCTCTAAAGGCACATCAGTCCGTTCCAACCAGGAAGTGGCAACTGCTCTGGTACAATGGCCACTAAGTCCTACAGGGATAGGGACCCCGAAAGAATAGGCTAAGGCTATGGAGTCCCTAAGCCACCTCTCTATAGTGCCTTTGGTATATTGCTACCTTTGGAAGCCCCCTGGAAGGAAACAAATAAGGCCTGGGTTCTCGTTAACTGCCTGGTGACCTCTAAGTACTAAAGAGGGGCACGCCTAACATCCAGAGTATGTAAAGCCGCCTCCTTTTGGATAGCAGGCTTATCATAAAAGGAGGGGAGGACGATTTCCTGCATCCTATGAAAATTTCTGCCACATTTGGTAAAACAGGCAGGGCCTAGACGAAGAATGACTATCCTCAAAAACCTGAGTGTACGGAGGGGAAACTGACAGGGCCTGCAAGTCACTTATTCTTTTTGATGACATTAGGGCAACCTTGAGGGTCAAAACCTTCAATGAAGTGTCAGATAAAGGCTTAAAGGGGGGGTTTAGTCAGGGCATCTAAGACTAGACAAAGGTTCCAGGGAGGAAGGGTAGGGCACCAAACCAGGGTAGCTCTGACAGAATTTTATAAATCTAGATACTCTGGAGTTTGAGGCCAGGTTGCAGTTGTACAGGGCCCCCAGGGCAGAAATTTGGACCTTAAGGGTATTTACTGAAAACCCCATATCTCAACCCTTCTGTAAAAATTCCAGAATGGCTGTAACAGGGACCTCCTCCACAGGGCTTTCCCGAGCAGGAAAGAAATTTTCTCTACACCTTACCATACAATACAATCTGGTGGTAACTGACTTACTGCTGCTCATGATGGTGTTCACCAGATTAATCGAGAACCCTCGCCTCCTTAGTAGCTCCTGCTCGAATTCCAGGCTGTCACCCGAAGATTCAAGACTTAACGATGGTAAATCAGGCCTTGTGACAGAAGTGTCAGACAGTCTGGCAGGATCCAGGGATCTGTCACTGACATCTTGGAAACCCAATAGAACCTAGCCCTCTTCGGCCAAAAGGGCGCTATCAGGATGACCCAGGCCTGATCTTCCTGAAATCTTACACAGGACAGATGGAATAATTACCAGTGGAGGGAAAGCACAGAGCAGGCCGGAGCTCCATGGTATCTGGAGTGCATCTACCGCATAGGGTGTGTCTCGAATCTAGAGAGCAGAATTGGGCTGTCTGTTCTTGCAAGTTGAGAAAAGGTCTATCACGGGAACACCCCACCTCCCTGATATCTGTGAGAACACTATTGGGTCTAGCCTCCATTCCCTTTCTGTGTGCGACTCAGGAATTCTGCCTGGTAGTTTAGATTCCCCTTGATATGGAGGGCAGATAGGAATATGCAATGAGCCTGAACTATCTGAAACATATCCCAGGTGTCATTAGGGAAGGAGATATTCTGCCCCTTGGTGGTTTATATATGAGACAGACCGTATTTCGGAAAGGACCCATAGATGACACCCTGTCAGGAGAAGAAGAAACCCCTCTATGGCTTTTCTTATAGCCCACAACTCTCTGAGGTTGGAGAACATGTTGGAGTGGTCTGGATCCCACCACCCTTGTAACACATGTTCTCGGAGCGGAGCTCCCCAACCCTCTGAGCTTGCATGTCATAATGATGTCTGACAATTGAAAAGCCCAAGGAATGCCCACAGAAAGATGATCCTAATGAAGCCACCATCTCTATGATTCTACTGTCTCTGAAGAAAGATAGATAGAGCATTCTTTAGAGGGGACTAAGGTAACCTGTTCCCGCAGAACCTCCCACTGGAGCCGTCTCGTATGAAGCTGAGCCCAAGGGACTGCCAAAATGCAAGAGGTTAGGGTGCCCAACAGGGACATGGCCTTCCTCAGCGTCATCTGGGGGTTGCGTATGGTCTCTGTCACTAATGCAATGACCCTGTGCTGCTTCTCTAGAGGAAGGAGACAAAGTTGGGACTGGGATTTCTCAAAGTTGATCAACCATCCCAGATGTGTCAAGACAAGCCCTGACCTTCTACAGCTGAGTTTTGCAGTCTGTGGATGATGTAGGTGAGCCATCATCTCCACGACAATCTTGTTGAAAATTCTCGGGGCGCTTGACAACCGGAAAGGAAGGGCTTGAAACTGGAAGTGACATAGCACAATCTTCATGTAGAGTGGAGGTACTGCTGATGAGAGATGAATCAGGACATGGTAATATGCATCTTTGAGATCCAATACAACATGTAGCAGTCTGCAAAGAGAAGCCTTATGGCTGAGGCAATGGACTCCATCTTGAGGGATTTTTGTACTAGGAAGGTGTTCAGCTTCGGAAGATTCTGTAGGACCCATCTTAGGGCCCTTTCACATCAGCGGTAATTTCAAATCGCGGCAGATGCAGTGAAAAAACCGCATCTGCCGCGATTACTGCATACCGGCTGCACTTGCGGCGCGGATGCGGTAAATGCCATGCAAAGTATAGGCGGACTTGCGGCAGGTGCGGCAAGTGCGGTTTTTCACTTGCGGCAGATGCGGCCGCGAAAAAAACCGCAGTCAGCCACGTTTTTTTTCGCGGCCGCACCTGCCGCAAGTGCAAAACCGCACTTGCCGCACCTGCCGCAAGTCCGCCTATACTTTGCATGGCGTTTACCGCAACCGCGCCGCAAGTGCAGCCGGTATGCGGTAATCGCGGCAGATGCGGTTTTTTCACCGCATCTGCCGCGATTTGAAATTCCCGCTGATGTGAAAGGGCCCTTACATGGTAAAGAAAAAGAAAGGGGAATAGAATCCTCTGCCCCTTTCTGTCACAGGAACTTCCTGTTAGGGTCCTTTCACATCAGCGTTATTTTCAAATCGCGGCAGATGCGGTGAAAAAAAACGCATCTGCCGCGATTACCGCATACCGGCTGCACTTGCGGCGCGGTTGCAGTAAACGCCATACTATGTATAGGCGGACTTGCGGCAGGTGCGGCAAGTGCGGTTTTGGCACTTTCGGTAGGTGCGGCCGCGAAAAAAACCGCGAAAAAAAGCCTCTGGCTGGGAGAGCGGAAGTAAGTCTTCCCCCACCTGGAACGACCCGTCATTTGGAGGATTTCTCATGCTCTGAGGTGTTCTTGAACATGAACCCTGACTTCTTGTCTCTTCTCACAGTCCAGGAATATTGGGACTTCTTAGGAAACTTCTTATTGGAGAATCATCTCCTCCAAAAGGAATGAGCTTTAAAAGGCGGATGTAGGGAAGGATTGATTATTCTTCTTATCACTACTTCTCAAAAATGTCATTCAACTGGACATCTCCCGGCCAGGTCTTCAACCAGACAGCCCGGCGTGCTGAATTAGGAAGTGCTACTGACTTAGCCGCCAATTTCAAGGAATCAGCAGAAGTGTCGGCTAGAAAGGTTAGCCCCTTGTTGCAGGGGAGAGTGGACAATAACTCCTTTATATGTACATTGCCCGTTTTCTTGGATTCCAGTGCTGCAGCCACATCGACTGGGCAAACACAAGTGCCCGACACGGAGGCCCTAAATATGCTAGCAGTAACCTCCGATGCGCCCCTCAGCCATCTGTCTTGCGGTCTAATTGATATTTTAGGGTGCCTAGTCCCCAAAAGGCAAAGTTGAGAGGGGGTTGAAGAGAGCGCCGCCGAGAGGGGGTTGAAGAGAGCGCCGCCGAGAGGGGGTTGAAGAGAGCGCCGCCGAGAGGGGGTTGAAGAGAGCGCCGCCGAGAGGGGGTTGAAGAGAGCGCCGCCGAGAGGGGGTTGAAGAGAGCGCCGCCGAGAGGGGGTTGAAGAGAGAGCCGCCGAGAGGGGGGGGGGAGAGAGGCCGGAGGGGGGAGCGCCATTTGGAGGGAGGGATGGGTTTTTGGAGGGATTATGCTCACCTATCTGAGATTATCAGGATCCTGCAGTGTCACCTCTTCAGCAGCCTCACATGGATTGTACAGACAGCAGCCTCCACTTGGGGAGATGAGCAGTGATGAAATGTCTCCACGGGAGGAAAATCCATAATTCCTAGAACAGAAAATAATAAAGGAAACAAGAATCACAATGAAGACGCGATACGTCTCCTACCTGACTCCTATGGACACTAGGTAAAATTGATCCATATAGTCCGAGTACAGAACACCTTCCCTGTTTTGCCCCAAATGCCAACACTCTTCTTCCCTGCACCCCCCCTCCCCGTATGCAGCCCAGTGCAAGTAACATCACACACTTTTCTGCAGTATCACCACCCTCTTCATCACATAGCCCTCCAGCACCTCCTCACACCCCACACAGCCCCCTGGATGCCCGTGTATACACCCCACACAGCCCCCTGGATGCCCGTGTATACACCCCACACAGCCCCCTGGATGCCCGTGTATACACCCCACACAGCCCCCTGGATGCCCGTGTATACACCCCACACAGCCCCATGGATGCCCGTGTATACACCCCACACAGCCCCATGGATGCCCGTGTATACACCCCACACAGCCCCATGGATGCCCGTGTATACGCCCCACACCACACACAGCCCCATGGATGCCCGTGTATACGCCCCAAACCACACACAGCCCCATGGATGCCCGTGCATACGCCCCAAACCACACACAGCCCCATGGATGCCCGTGCATACACCCACACAGCCCAGATGCCCGTAACGCCCACACCACACACAGCCCCATGGATGCCCGTGTAAACGCCCAAACCACACACAGCCCCATGGATGCCCGTGTATACGCCCCAAACCACACACAGCCCCATGGATGCGTGCATACACCCCACACAGCCCCATGGATGCCCGTGTATACGCCCCACACCACACACAGCCCCATGGATGCCCGTGTAAAACGCCCGCAAACCCACACACAGCCCCATGGACGCCCGTGTATACGCCCCACACCACACACAGCCCCCTGGACGCCCGTGTATATACCCCCACACCACACACAGCCCCTGAATGCCCCTGTATACACCACACACAGCCCCCTGGAAGCCCCTGTATACACCCCACACCACACACAGCCCCTGAATGCCCCTGTATACCCCACACCACACACAGCCCCCTGGACGCCCCTGTATATACCCCCACACACAGCCCCCTGAATGCCCCTGTATACACCACACCACACACAGCCCCCTGAACGCCCCTGTATATACCCCCACACCACACACAGCCCCCTGGAGCCCCTGTATATACCCCCACACCACACACAGCCCCCTGGAGGCCCCTGTATATACCCCCACACCACACACAGCCCCCTGGAGGCCCCTGTATATACCCCCACACCACACACAGCCCCCTGATTATATACCCCCACACCACACACAGCCCCCTGTTATAACCCCCACACCACACACAGCCCCCTGAGGCCCCTGTATATACCCCCACACCACACACAGCCCCCTGGAGGCCCCTGTATATACCCCCACACCACACACAGCCCCCTGGAGGCCCCTGTATATACCCCCACACCACACACAGCCCCCTGGAGGCCCCTGTATATACCCCCACACCACACACAGCCCCCTGGAGGCCCCTGTATATACCCCCACACCACACACAGCCCCCTGGAGGCCCCTGTATAACACCCCACACCACACACAGCCCCCTGGACGCCCCTGTATAAACCCCCACACCACACACAGCCCCCTGGACGCCCCTGTATACACCCCCACACCACACACAGCCCCCTGAATGCCCCTGTATACACCACACCACACACAGCCCCCTGGACGCCCCTGTATAAACCCCCACACCACACACAGCCCCCTGGACGCCCCTGTATACACCCCACACCACCACAACAGCTCCCTGGATTTCTTCACCCACCTCAGTCCTCTCCTCATAGCGCTGCTCTCGTTCCTCTCAGTCCCGGGCACAGGCTGCTCCAGAGGCCGCACAGATCAGCACAGGATCAGGAGCTCAGCACAGCCTTCCCGCCCCACACAACACACACTGACTGACTGAGGATTCGAGGAACGCTGCTGTAGCTTCCTTTGGACTGAGGAGGCCCCGCCCATTCCAGTGACGTCATGATTTTATGAAATCACTCCGCCCCCTCCAAAATTCAACTCTGATCTAGACGCTACCATATATGTAGTGTGC
>JARQOC010002310.1:0-26994 GCA_033576535.1 Allobates femoralis
TTTTGCACTATGTTGGTATAACTTGTGGACTATAGAATCGTTTTTTGTTCTCTTCCCTTAGGGGAACAGTAAGATTTGTTACAGTACGATTAGTCCCTATATAATGAAGTCCAGAGTTATTCCTAACCTATATAAGAAACTGAAGTGCTTGTATTAACATACAGGATGGGAGGGAAGGTGTTACTGTGGTTTTGTCTAATCCTACTATAGCTAGTGCATGGTGAAGTTACCAAACAAAACCCACCGCTATTGGTCTGACACTAACCACAGTGGATAGATCCCTCCAAGACTGCTGGAACACAAACATTGATGGTATGGTGTGGTGTATGGGGTACAAAGAGAGCGGGGCCATTCTTCATCAATGGAAACCTCAATGCCCCTGGATATGTGAATCATGGAGCAAGTATAGATATCCAGGGGCATTGAGGTTTCCATTGATGAAGAATGGCCCCACTATCTTTGTACCCCATACACCACACCATACCATCAATGTCTGTGTTCCAGCAGTCTTGGAGGGATCTATCCACTGTGGGTTAGTGTCAGACCAATAGCGCTGGGTTTTGTTTGGTAACTTCACCATTCACAGAATAGTTTGCCTCCTCACTCATCTGAAGGCAATTGTCTATGCTGTGAAGATACGAGATGTGCAGCCTCTGACACAGTGGATCCTGGAGGCCTGTGCTAGCATTTCTTCTGCGGTGTTACTATCAGTGTGTCAGGAGTGAGAGAAGAGGGTTGCATTGACAATCCAACACAATGGGCAGCACTCTGAACACATTGTATAAGTGATCATAAACTTGTAAATAACTCATGAAGGAATAAAGTTACGTTAAAACCAAGCACACCATTGTTTTTCTTATGAAATTCTCAATAAGTTTGATGTGTCACATGACCCTCTTCCCATTGAAAAAATTAAAGTTGGATCCAAAATGGCAGAGTTTTCCCCCTCCATATACTAATGTGCCACAAACAGGAAGTTGATATCACCAACCATCTCCATTGTATTTAGGTGCCTCCATATAAATGGGCCACCCTGTACAGTGAAGGAAATAATTACTTAACCCCTTGCTGTCTGTAATGCCGGTAACAAGGTGATCAGGAGCGTCTGACTGCTCTGTAGGAGCCAGAACTCCTAATGGCTGGGAGGGGATCAAATACTTATTTCCCTCTACAAAATGCAAATACATTTATATCATTTAGACCATGTGACTTTCTGGATGTTATCTTTAATTTTCTATCTCTCATGGCCCCTTTACACGCGGCTACAGGTAACAGGTTGTCCACAGGTAACTTACTGGTTGCAGTGAAATCATGGAGACATGGTTCTATCTTGGTGCTGTGTACAAATGGAATAATCTCTCCATGATTTCACTGCAACCAGTAAGTTACCTGTGGAAAACCTGTTACCTGTAGCTGCGTGTAAAGGGGCCATCACTGTGAAAATTAACCGATCCTTAAAATTATCAACTGTTCATGTCTTTGTCAGTTGGCAAAGTTACAAAATCAGCAAGGGATCCAATACTTATTTCCTTCACTGTATCTGTGTGTACATGGGGCCTACAGAGACTCTTTTGCTTGTGTCTGGAGCGGCCCTGTATCTGCATATAGTGGACACCAGAGGCTTCATCCGCTATCTGAAGACACATCTGCATGTTCTTCTCACTATCTGACATGAAATCACAATAAACCTTTCCTGTTTTAGGACAATTAGGATGAACCAGAATTATTAATATTTACCAAATGCCAGAAAAATAAGAGAGACAGAATGATTTAAGGCATTTTTATTATTTTCTGCAAAGTCTCAGTTTCCATACATTTCCTTAGTATTTGGTGCCCTTACACTGTATGACTTGGGTGAAAAGTTTTGCATCTCCTTCCACCGGCTTCTCACAATAGATGGTAGGAATTTGGGCCCGTTTCTCCTGCCAGATCTGGAGTGACCGAGCCATGTGTGGAGGTCGCCTTGCTCGCACCTGTCTTTTCAGTGTTGCCCATACATTTCAATAGGATTGAGATCAGAATGATTCAGCAGTTGGGTTGATATTTACCTTAAACCACATCCCCCCTACTTTCATTTTCTGAGATAATAACCTTTGTTTTTTTTATTAATCATCAACATTAACAGAAATAAACACATGAAATAGATCCCTGTGTGTAATGACTCTGTATAATATATGGGTTTCACTTCATATATTGCAGTAGTCACTATATAAACTTGTTGATGGTATTGTAATTCATTGAGATTCCCCTATATATGTGATGGCGAACTCCAGGCCTCGAGTGCCACACACAGTGCAGGTTTTCAGGATTTCCATTGCATTTGACAGTTGGCAATCAAATGACCAACTGTCAAACTCTAAGGAAATCCTGAAAACCTGCACTGTGTGTGGCACTCGAGGCCTGGAGTTCGCCATCACTGCTATATACTGAGGACACGATTCCCTCCAGGTAGAAATGTGAGTCCGGATCTGATTGATCATTGTGAATAATTACTGAATGTGATGGGTATAATTCAGTGATGAATAATCATTGGTGATGTCAGTGTTACTGGGGACATTCAATAAAAATATAGATATTACTAAAAATATGAATCATTCCTGGGCGACATAACAGAATGGGGATAATCCCAGGTAACATCTAATAAGAAATAATACCTTAATATGAAGAATATTCCACAGGAACACAGGGAGATCCCCCAGATAAACTGATCACAGTCACAGCTGGGCAGATCCTTCCTGAGCTCTGCTGAGAATGAAGTGATCTGAGCAGGAGAGCCCTATTTATAGCCTTCCTATTATGACATCACAATAGTGATGACATCACAACATTCCATTCCAGTCTAGCAGTGTTCAGTTCATATTTTTTTTCTTCTAACTTTATTAACAACTTACAAACCTAACACCAGCAGGTGACAGTAAGAGCAGGTTCCATCCTCCAGATTATAGAAAGAAAATATGACAACCTTAAATGTAATTGTAATCCCTGCATAGAGCCGGGAGCTGTACAGACACCAGCAAGCTTGGCCCAATGATAACAATCAAACCCAATCTCTTCATTTACACAGGTTTCTTTTCTATGGGGGTGCAGTAGGGTATATGAATAACAGTGGGGTGCTTTATGCACTATGTTGGTATAACTTGTGGACTATAGAATTGTTTTTTGTTCTCTTCCCTTAGGGGAACAGTAAGATTTGTTACAGTACGATTAGTCCCTATATAATGAAGTCCAGAGTTATTCCTAACCTATATAAGAAACTGAAGTGCTTGTATTAACATACAGGATGGGAGGGAAGGTGTTACTGTGGTTTTGTCTAATCCTACTATAGCTAGTGCATGGTGAAATTACCAAACAAAACCCCCGCTATTGGTCTGACACTAACCACAGTGGATAGATCCCTCCAAGGCTGCTGGAACACAGACATTGATGGTATGGTGTGGTGTATGGGGTACAAAGATAGTGGGGCCATTCTTCAATGGAAACCTCAATACCACTGGATATTTAGAATTGCTCCATGATTCACATATCCAGGGGCATTGAGGTTTCCATTGATGAAGAATGGCCCCACTATCTTTGTACCCCATACACCACACCATACCATCAATGTTTGTGTTCCAGCAGTCTTAGAGGGATCTATCCACTCTGGGTTAGTGTCAGACCAATAGCGCTGGGTTTTGTTTGGTAACTTCACCATTCACAGAATAGTTTGCCTCATGCCTCATCTGAAGGCAATTGTCTATGCTGTGAAGATACGAGATGTGCAGTATCTGACACAGCGGATCCTGGAGGCCTGTGCAGCATGTCTTCTGCGGTGTTACTATCAGTGTGTCAGGAGTGGGAGAAGAGGGTTGCATTGACAATACAACACAATGGGCAGCACTGTGAACACATTGTATAAGTGATCATAAACTTGTAAATAACTCATGAAGGAATAAAGTTACGTTAAAACCAAGCACACCATTGTTTTTCTTATGAAATTCTCAATAAGTTTGATGTGTCACATGACCCTCTTCCCATTGAAAAAATTAAAGTTGGATCCAAAATGGCCGAGTTTTCCACCTTCCATATACTAATGTGCCACAAACAGGAAGTTGATATCACCAACCATTCCCATTGTATTTAGGTGCATCCATATAAATGGGCCACCCTGTACAGTGAAGGAAATAATTACTTAACCCCTTGCTGTCTGTAATGCCGGTAACGAGGTGATCAGGAGCGTCTGACTGCTCTGTAGGAGCCACAACTCCTAATAGCTGGGAAGGGATCAAATACTTATTTCCCTCTACAAAATGCAAATACATTTATATCATTTAGACCATGTGACTTTCTGGATGTTATCTTTAATTTTCTATCTCTCATGGCCCCTTTACACGCGGCTACAGGTAACAGGTTGTCCACAGGTAACTTACTGGCTGCAGTGAAATCATGGATACATGGTTCTATCTTGTTGCTGTGTACAAATGGAACTATGTCTCCATGATTTCACTGCAACCAGTAAGTTACCTGTGGAAAACCTGTTACCTGTAGCTGCGTGTAAAGGGGCCATCACTGTGAAAATTAACTGATCCTTAAAATTATCGACTGTTCATGTTTTTGTCAGTTGGCAAAGTTACAAAATCAGCAAGGGATCCAATACTTATTTCCTTCACTGTATCTGTGTGTACATGGGGCCACTGAGACTCTTTTGCTTGTGTCTGGAGTGGCCCTGTATCTGCATATAGTGGACACCAGAGGCTTCATCCGCTATCTGAAGACACATCTGCATGTTCTTCTCACTATCTGACATGAAATCACAATAAACCTTTCCTGTTTTCGTACAATTAGGATGAACCAGAAATGATTAATATTTGCCAAATGCCAGAAAAATGAGAGAGACAGAATGATTTAAGGCATTTTTATTACTTTCTACAAAGTCTCCATACATTTCCTTAGTATTTGGTGCTATTGCCCTTAAACTGTATGACTTGGGTGAAACGTTTTGCATCTCCTTCCACCGGCTTCTCACAATAGATGGTAGGAATTTGGGCCTGTTCCTCCTGACAGATCTGGAGTGACCGAGCCTGTGTGGAGGTCGCCTTGATCGCACCTGTCTTTTCAGTGTTGCCCATTTCAATAGGATTGAGATCAGAATGATTCAGCAGTTGGGTTGATATTTACCTTAAACCACATCCCCCCTACTTTCATTTTCTGAGATAATAACCTTTGGTTTTTTTATTAATCATCAACATTAACAGAAATAAACACATGAAATAGATCCCTGTGAGTGTAATGGCTCTGTATAATGTATGGGGTTCACTTCATATATTGCAGTAGTCACTATATAAACTTGTTGATGGTATTGTAATTCATTGAGATTCCCCTATATATACTGAGGACACGATTCCCTCCAGTTATAAATGTGAGTCCGGATATGATTTATCATTGTGAATAATTACTGAATGTGATGGGTATAATTCAGGGATGAATAGTCATTGGTGATGTCAGTGTTACTGGGGACATTCAATAAAAATACAGATATTAAAAAAAATACAGAGAATCTTTCCTGGGCGACAGAATGGGGAGAATTCCATGTAGTTCTAATAGGAAATAATACCTTAATGTGAAGAATATTCCACAGGAACACAGGGAGATCCCCCAGATAAACTGATCACAGTCACAGCAGGGCAGATCCTTCCTGAGCTCTGCTGAGAATGAAGGGATCTGAGCAGAGTGAGCCCTATATATAGCCTTCCTATTATGACATCACAATAGTGATGACATCACAACATTCCATTCCAGTCTAGCAGTGTTCAGTTCATAGTTTTTTTCTTCTAACTTTATTAACAACTTACAAAGCTAACACCAGCAGGTGACAGTTTGAGCAGGTTACATCCTTCAGATTATAGAAGGAAAATATGGCAACCTTAAATGTAATTGTAATCCTGCATTACACTGTTTGTATAAGTAAATACATACATAGAAAATTACATACATACACACATACACACACAGGTAGAGATATGGAATGATACATACAATGAGACACGGATATATACATAGACAGATATAGTAAAGAATATTTATACCGTGTTAGCCAGTAGATAGAAAAATATATTGCAATGTGAGAGTCCTCAGTGGTTGATACCTTTTCATTGGCGAACTGAAAGGATGGTAAACATAGCAAGCTTACGGGACACTGCGGTCCCTTCTTCAGGCTGGTAATGACACAAATTCTGAAGACACATACATATATACATGAGAGAGAAAGAAAGAAAGAAAGAAAGAAAGATAGAGAGAGAGAGAAGAATTTGGGAATACAAATTGATAACGACCTTTGACACATGCAAAACAGGATTAAATATTTCACATGGATTTATGGGATTTTATGCAAAATGAACGGACATTTGGGGATAGCAGATTCATGCATTTTTATATAAGATGAAAGTGCATTTGGAGACAGCTTGCTACACACTGAAATTATAGGACTATGAACTCCTGACACTTCTGTGAACTGTCTCACTTAGAACTCTCCACAACTTAACTAAGTATTTAATTGCTAACCATTTACCTAAAGGTACCTTTACACGCCGCAACTACGGTGTAGAAACTGAGAGGCAATACGGAGTTCCATCACCGTTGCCTTGAACTTGCTATGAACTTGCGGCGTGTAATTGTGGAATGCGATGGTGATTTGTAAAGTTGCTCCTGGTTGCGATTTCAGAGCATTGTTCAAAAACCAGACGCAACCCTGAAGGTGAATTGCCCTGGTTTTTTCGTGTGAACGGGGGATAGGGATGGAATCTGCGTCGCCTAGTGATTTCCCGGAGGCGTGCCACAAAGTGCTGGAGACCGCGCCCCATCAGCGATGATTGGTGGGAGCTACTGTGTTTCCATTGGCTGTCACTTCACAGGGCGCCATATTTGAACAGATGTCCATTCACCACCACACAATGGCAATGGCGTCACGTATTAGCCAGCCTTCCTGCGCAGGCTGCCCAATCATGATGCTATTGCGTTGTGTAATCAGCGTGTTTGGGGCGCGAAATACACCAGTCTGTCACGCCTATGTTATTGCGGCGCTGAACATGTACGCCCACATTCCTTTGGGGGGATTGCGGCGTGTGAAGCGGTGTCAGGAGTCAACCGGATGTTTCCCAATGTTGGTGTGGGAACTTCCGGAACGACACAGCACCTTAGGTTGAGGGCGAAATTGCGGCGTGTACATGCGGTATCAGCGTTCGGAGGCAACCGTCAAATACGTGCACGTTCGGTTGCCTCCGATCGCCGCCAAAAGTTGCGGCGTGTAAAGGTACTTTAATAGAATTGGTTCCGCTTATCTTAGAAATCTGGTTTCTCTGTCCCTGCTCCTCCACCCCTCACTAACCCCACTCTGCTTTGCATCACCTGTCATATCCACCGAGCATATAACACTGTTTTGCCTTCTTTTTTTTTTTTTTCTTTTTCTTTCAATTGCTTATGTATATATGTATGTGTCTTCAGAATCTGTGTCATTACCAGCCTGAAGAAGGGGCCGCAGTGTCCCGAAAGCTGCTATGTTTACCATCTTTTCAGTTAGCCATTAAAAGGTATCAACCACTGAGGACTCTCAGATTGCAATATATTTTTCTAGACAGATATAATAATACAGATGCAAAATAAAGGCTGCAGCACTCGGGATTAAAGATGATTTTTAGCCTTTAATGGCCTATACTAAAGAGAAACTCTGCTGCACACCAGCACTTCATGTCTTCAAAGGAAAAAGCCTATGGCTAAGGCTGCCTTCACATTAGCGTATATGAACGCAGCTTATGCTGCGTTCCCATACGCAGTCAAACGCATGCGCACTGCGTTCCTATGTTTAACATAGGAACACATAGTGCCTGCGTTTGGCAGCGTTTGCTGCGTTCGGGTGCGGATGCGGACGATATCTGCTCCTTCCGGGGTCCTGCGTCCGCACCCGGGACGCAGCATGTTGCATTTTTTGGAGTATGAAAAATCCGCAACCATCCGCATGCGGACACCTTCGGATATTATTAGCATTGCTGTCTATGGATACGCAAGCCTAAGCAACACATTGCGTATGACTTGTTTTGGGACGCATGCGGACAGCATAGTGCGCATGCCCAGAAAAGGTTTAAAGGTAGACGCCCACTCTCCACCCATAAGAATAAACGCATGCATACGCAAGGAAACGCTGCGTTTTTAATAGGATTTTGGATGCACTTGCATATAAAAAAAACGTGCGTTTGACTGCGTATGCATGCATATTGCCTTGCGGATACGCATGCGCATCATACGCTGCGGCGGCAAACGCTAATGTGAAGGCAGCCTAACAAGTATTATTGCATTGTGTGAACAGGAACCAAGAACATATTGGAAAGCTACTGAAAGCTATCTAGGAATAAATGTGAAAAATTAGTTCAATGTGATGGCCATAACATTTGTAAGCCCAGCACCACTTACAAGGTTTTTTCCTTCGGTCAGTTCGGTGCCTAGGGGGATATGCTCTCCCTTTGCACCACCTGCTCAAGGAAAAACAATGGATCCAATATACATGCATTTCTATAACAATGGCCACCGGTGTATAACCATATCCATTATGCAAACCATTATTATATCAATTAGAGAAAAGTCATTTCTTTAATAATATTTTTTTATTTTGGTTTTACCATATTATAAAGTGCATCTTTAGTGCTTAAAGCGATTAGGTACGTACGTAATGCTATATTTTAAAAACTATTTTTTCAAGAGATCATATCCCCCTAGGCACCGAACTGACAGGGGAGTGTTACAACCCAGAAATGGGAGGCACTCAAACTAAGAACCCGACGTACATATATGCATATATATATATAAAACAAAAAATAAAAAAATAGAGAGTCATGGTGTATATATGTATAAATATTTCTTCTAGTGTTTACTATCATAGAAGAAAGCAATCCATGTATAAGATATATTAAAATAGATAACTTTTTTCATGCTTTTCCTATATAGGATACAATGAGGCAAAGGGTTAAAAGCATTATAGTCACATGATCACTTTAATTATAGTACCTAAGGTAAATTTTTATATTCACAGCAAAAGCACTATTTATATAGTTCATATTGAAGGATAGAGTCACAGTATAAAGTTCGTCACTTTTAAGTTTATATTTGATCATCATTTTTATTAATAGATATGTGGAGGAGAGGAACTAATAGGAAGTTGCACTGCCGAACGTCGGAGCGTAGTGCGCATGCGCGAGACACCTAATATGGCGCTGGAAGCGCTTCCTGTATCTAGGGACGCTTAATTCTTATGCGCATGCGCATTAAGATATAAACAAGCTGTCATGGCGGCGCACAGCCTAAGAAAGGCTGCACATGGTATGATTACACTGTGCAGGTCTAGTACAATCATTTAATCACCTGAGTAGCAAATGAACCACTTAACAAGGTTTACAGTAAGTAAAGCGATTAGCACTATTGTAATGTGTTTTTCTGATCATCATAATGGGAGACCCAGACAATGGGGTTTAGGGCACTGCCCTCCGGAGGCCACACTAGGTACTACAAGTTTGTAGACACCGCCCCCTCCGCTTATAAACCCCTACCGCAGGAGATATCCTCAGTTTTAAACTTAGTGTGCTCGGAGGATCACACGCTTTGCTTGCACTTCACAGCATTCTCACAGCTTACGTGATGGCGTATGAAGACAAGGTAAAAAGGTCCCGGTCGGGGACCTCCGGCAGTCTCCCTGCTCACCCTTAAGGAACACGCAGGTCGAGGTACCGGAGGGCCTAGAGCCTGGGCACATGGT
This sequence comes from Allobates femoralis, assembly GCA_033576535.1. NCBI lineage: Eukaryota > Metazoa > Chordata > Amphibia > Anura > Aromobatidae > Allobates > Allobates femoralis. The sequence goes on from JARQOC010002310.1 coordinate 9,776, forward strand.
GTTCTCCCGGTACGCTGCCGCACTCCTTCCCATCCCCCCTGGGGGCTCTGGAAAGTGGGAGACAGGAGCCTCGCACAGCTCCGCTCCATCCGAGGCCTCCCTAAATGGTGCTCACAGACCGGACTGGAGCCAGCCCAGTCCGAGGCCTCCCTAAATGGTGCTCACAGACCGGACTGGTGCTGAACCCCCGTCCGAGGCCTCCCTTAATGGTGCTTACAGACCGGACCGGCACTGAGATACCCGGTGTGTCTCCGGTGTGCCTGGGGGTAGTGTCTGGACCTGATGTGTCCTGGCACTCAGACCGCGCGCAACCCTCGGGTCCGCGGTTCTGGCGGTGTACCCTGTGCTGGGGTCACCCTAGCTGACCGCCCTGTGGTTTTCATAGGGGCTGCGGCTGTGGGCTTCAGACTTTTGTCTGCAGCCCGGGTATTGTGTTTATACCTCCCGCGCTGCGGGCTCCGGCACCTGCGTTACTGTCATGGCTGCCTGGAGAGATGGAGAGCCCATGTGATGAGGTCATCGATGGGCGTGTGTGTGTGCTTCCCGCGTGTTTTCGGCTCCGCCCTCAGCTTGTCCGGCGGCGGCCATCTTTCTCCCTCACTTCCCGGCTGGGATCTGATGATAGTGCACGGCTGCACTCACGGAGAGTCATTACCCTCGCGGAGGCCACACACACATCGCTCCTTTCCCAACCGCATTACAGCGGTCGGTAAGCCACCGGTGTACCGGTGTTTTTTCCTGTTTGGCTTATTTTCCCCTACTGTGGGTATGTCCTCAGGAAGGAAAAGCGCTGCTAAGGCGGCCAGTACCATCTCTGTCTGTGCTACATGCAACGGGACACTGGTTGGGGGGTCCTGCAATAATTGCGGACACCCAGAAGCCCGGACTGACACTGCGGAGTCAGCAGCTCCGGTGCTGTACCCTGAGGTTCAGGTGATCACAGGGCCATGGGAAAAACAGAATAAGATCAATGAATCTATGTTATCCCAATTGTCCTCCATGTCGCAATCCCTGGAGGCACTCACAAGGAGACTGGAAACTCCAGCCGCTCCTTCAAGCTACCCCCGGGTGTCTCCTTCTTCCACTGTGAGACCCCTTAAGTGGACTCGCCGTGACGATTCACCCGAACTCCAGACTCTCTCTGAGGAGGAGCGTCACTCTGAGGGTGACGAGGATGATGGGGGTTCAATCCTCGGGTCTGTGTCAGAACCACCAGAGGGGGTGGAGGATCTGGTGTCCTCCATCAACGAGACTTTACGTCTCGTGGCACCCCCTGAGGAGGTGGACGTTCACCGAAGGAGGTCTATTAATGATTACAACCGGAGGCTAGACCATGTGGTTCTTTTATGGACCACACTAATTTTGGAAGGGTGGTTAGAGCACCCAGGGTTCATCCTGGGCGGCGCTATGTCCGCAAATCTAAGGACACTCGCTTCCCCTTCTCCCAGGAGGTGCTTCAGGAGTGGTCGCAGTCCCCCAAGGTGGACGCTTCCATGACCAGGATTGCTGCACGCTCCCTTTTCTCTGCCTCTGATAGCTCCTCATTGAAGGACGCGACAGATAGACAGGTCGAACAACTCGCCAAGTCTTCTTATGAGGCTATAGGGTCTTCATTTGCCCCTAATTTTGCTGCGGTCTGGACCTTGCAGGCGATCACGTCCTGCTTGGATGGTATCGCTGATCTGGCGGGGTCCAGTTCAGAGGTCCTGGCACTTACCGATAGGGCAAGAGCCTATGCGGATTACGCCAGGACGGCAACCTTGGAGACTGCCACCCGCTCTGCTGTGGCCTCGGCCAATGCTATAGCGATCCGCAGGTTGTTGTGGCTGCGTCTATGGGACTCAGATGCCACGTCAAAGAAGATTCTGCAGAATCTCCCATTCTCTGGTGACAGACTTTTTGGAACCGAGCTGGATAAGCTGATAAAGGATTCTGCGGAGTCTAAGATCCCACAGAATAAGCCTAAGCCACGGTATACCGTCAAAAGGAACCCTAAACAGTGGTCCTTTCGTTCCAGCTCGCAGTCATCAGCATCGTCCGCTCGCACGGACAGAGGGGGCAAGCCCTCTAATCAGTGGCGCCCCAAGGGTCGCCAGAAGAAGCCAACGGGGGCGGCGGCTGCCACCCCTAAACCCGCTTCCACATGACTCACTCTCTCGTCCTGCCGCCCCACAGGTGGGGGGCCGCCTGTCCCTTTTTCAGGACAGATGGTTGCTCCACGTTCAAGATCAGTGGGTCCGAGACGTAGTCTCGAGCGGCTACAGGATAGAGCTGACGTCGCGGCCGGCACACCGATTCCATCGGTCTGTTCCATCCCCAGAAAAGGCTCAGGCTTTTTATCTGGTGTTGGAGGGACTCCGCAGAGACGGGGTAGTGGTCCCAGTGCCTACGGGGGAGAGGTTCCGGGGTTTTTACTCCAACCTCTTTATCATCCCGAAGAAGGACGGCTCTTTTCGCCCGGTTCTGGACCTCAAGTTGTTCAACCGTCACGTGTTGGTTCGGAAGTTCCGTATGGAATCCCTGCGCTCCGTGATCGCGGCCGTGTCACAGGGAGACTTCCTAGCGTCCATAGATATCCGAGACGCTTACCTTCACGTGCCCATTGCACCGGCTCATCAGCGCTGGTTGCGATTCGCAGTAGGGAACGAACACTTCCAGTTCGTGGCGCTGCCTTTCGGGTTGGCCTCGGCTCCGCGGGTGTTCACGAAAGTGATGGCCTCGATGATGGCTCTTCTGCATGCACAGGGACACGCCGTCATACCCTATCTAGACGACCTGCTGATCAGGGCGCCATCGGAACACCTTTGTCAGAAAAGCCTGGAGGTGACCATGCGGTCTCTGGAACAGTTTGGGTGGCTTCTCAATATCCAGAAATCCACCCTGGTTCCGACCCAGTCACTGACGTACCTGGGTATGGACTTCCACACGGACTCTGCTCTGGTGTCCCTACCGCGAGCCAAACAGCTGGCCATCCAATCAGGAGTACACGATCTTCTCCTGTCACCGCACTCATCCCTGCGGGTGTTGATGAAGCTGGTGGGGCGCATGGTGGCAGCAATAGAGGCGGTGCCTTTTGCACAATTTCGCCTCCGTCCTCTCCAACTGGAGATTCTTCGCAGGTGGGACAAGAGGACGTCCTCTCTGAATCGGCTGGTGGTCCTTTCCCAACCGACCAGGGATTCCCTGCAGTGGTGGCTCCAGCCATGTCACCTGTCACGGGGCCGGTCCTTCCTCAAACCATCATGGTTAGTGGTGACCACCGACGCCAGTCTGAAGGGCTGGGGGGCGGTGTTCTTACACCACAGGGCTCAAGGCCTCTGGACACAGTCGGAGTCGGCGTTGCAAATCAATGTGCTGGAGAGCAAGGCGGTCTTTCTAGCACTCCTGGCTTTTCAGACGTTCCTGTCAGGCCAACCCATTCGGGTTCAGTCCGACAATGCGACGGCCGTCGCCTATATAAACCATCAGGGAGGGACCAGGAGTGCGCAGGCTCTAGCCGAAGTCCACCGCATTCTATCCTGGGTGGAGGACAACGATTGTCCGATCTCTGCAGTTCACATCCCAGGGGTCGAAAACTGGGAGGCCGACTACCTGAGCCGGCAGGGGATGGACGCCGGAGAGTGGTCTCTTCATCCGGACGTCTTCCGCGACATCTGCAGCAGATGGGGCATCCCGGACGTGGATCTGATGGCCTCGCGGCTGAATCATCAGGTGCCGCGATACTTGGCGAGATCGTGGGACCCTCAGTCTCTGGGGGCGGATGCCCTGATCCTGCGTTAGTCCAGTTTTCAGCTACCTTATGTGTTCCCGCCTCTAGCTCTGATTCCCAAGGTCCTGTGGAAAATCAGGACGGAGTGCCGCGAAGCCATCCTAGTGGCTCCGGATTGGCCCAGGAGGTCCTGGTATCCGGATCTGTGGCAACTGTCAGGCGGGAACCGGTGGACTCTTCCAGACCGCGCAGATCTTCTCGCACAAGGCCCTTTCTTCCACCTCAATTCCAGGGCCCTCAGATTGACTGCATGGCTCTTGAGGCCTGGCTTCTGACATCCAGGGGGTTTTCTCCTACAGTGGTTGACACCATGAGTCGGGCTAGAAAACCCGTATCGCGAAAGATATACCACAGAACGTGGAAAATCTTTTTCACTTGGTGTGCCTCTGGTGGACGGTCACCGTGGCCTTTGTCAGTTCCAACTCTGCTGGCCTTTTTACAGTCGGGTTTGGAGTTGGGCTTATCCCTCAGCTCCCTGAAGGGCCAGGTATCAGCACTTTCAGTGCTGTTTGACAGGCGCTTGGCGCTCCTTCCGAAGGTCCGTCAATTTCTGCAGGGGGTGTCTCGGGTGGTCCCGCCATACAGGCGACCGCTGGAGCCTTGGGACCTTAACATGGTCCTGGCGGCCCTGCAAAAACCGCCATTTGAGCCACTGAGGGAAGTTTCCCTCTCTCGTCTGTCACAGAAAGTGGTCTTTCTGGTAGCAATTACGTCCCTGAGACGTGTCTCAGAATTGGCTGCACTATCGTGCAAGTCACCTTTCCTGGTAGTACACCAAGACAAGGTGGTGTTGCGCCCGCGGGCAGAATTCTTGCCAAAGGTGGTTTCCACTTTTCACTTGAACCAAGAGATTGTTCTCCCATCATTTTGTCCCGCTCCCGTTCATCGGGTTGAGCGTGACCTCCACACTCTGGATCTCGTGAGGGCTGTACGCATTTATGTGTCCAGGACTGCCTCCTTCCGGAGTTCGGACTCTTTGTTCGTCCTTACGGCAGGTCGCTGTAAGGGGTCCGTGGCGTCCAAATCAACCTTGGCCAGATGGATCAAGGCACCCATTCAAGAGGCTTACCGTGCTTCTGGTTTGCCTCTACCGGTGGGTCTGAAGGCGCACTCGACTAGAGCCGTCGGTGCTTCCTGGGCTTTGCGACATCGCGCTTCTGCTCTACAGGTGTGTCAGGCGGCCACTTGGTCCAGCCTGCACACCTTCTCTAAGCACTATATGGTGCATGCCCATGCCTCTGCGGATGCAAGTTTGGGCAGGCGGGTCCTCCAGGCGGCGGTTGCCCATCTTTGGAGGGGACCGTGTATTTCAACGTCTGTTGAGGAACTTTTCCCGCCCTGGGGTTTGCTTTAGGACATCCCCATTGTCTGGGTCTCCCATTATGATGATCAGAAAAAAGAGAATTTTGTTTACGTACCGTAAATTCTTTTTTCTTGAATCATCAATGGGAGACCCAGCACCCACCCAGTGTTCCGTTGGATGTTGTTTTTCCGTGGGACTGTTCCCTGTTGGGACAGGGTTGTTTTTCGGTTGTTGCACCGTCTGTGCACGGTCTTCCCGATAGTTCGGGTGTGGTTTGCCTCCTCGCAGCTTATGGACCAAACTGAGGATATCTCCTGCGGTAGGGGTTTATAAGCGGAGGGGGCGGTGTCTACAAACTTGTAGTACCTAGTGTGGCCTCCGGAGGGCAGTGCCCTAAACCCCATTGTCTGGGTCTCCCATTGATGATTCAAGAAAAAAGAATTTACGGTACGTAAACAAAATTCTCTTTTTTTTTTTTTTTAACCATATTTTTATTGGGTGTTTGACATTACATAAGAAATATAGTATTAGGATAAGCATATCCAACATTAAGTTACACGAAACCAAAATCTTCAACTGAAATAAACAGCTTTTATCTATTTGCATTTACGTCTCTTGACTTTCAATAAACCCTACCCCACCCACTTCGGAAATCATCCAGTCCTTCAATCGTGTTTTTGAGATTGCAAGAAAATATGAACATGTTATATAGAAACCAAATCAAGATTTATCTTAGTTTTTTAACCTTTTAACCATTTAACCATCACACCTCAGTCTGCCTAGTGTCCCTTCTAGCTCCCTTTCCGCGTACCAAACCGTCGATCGAAAGGGTAGCATGAATTTAGTTATGTCACCATCTGAGAATTCTTTCTCGATGAATATTTGCCATTTGTAAAAGAATTTCTTAGTTAATTTATTAGGGCTCCGTATCGCGTCCATCGATTCAAGCGTTAGAGTATGTCGCATCATCAATTTGATCTGATGCAGGTCTGGGGGTCTGTCATTGAGCCAGTATTGTAGAAGGAGTCGTTTAGCTATTATTGCAATATAGTGCCATAAGACATGTGGGTGTCTGAGAGCTTCAGTCTCCGTCTGATAGTGGAAGATCCAGCGCAACGGGTCTAGTTCCTCCATATCCCCACATATCTCCTTGGCCCAAGTGACCACCTTTCTCCAATAGTTTGTTGACTCAGGGCAAGACCAAAGCCCATGTTCTATGTCTGTCATCTCAAGTTTACACTTCGGGCAGTGAATCCATCTCCCCTGGTTGGCTTGGGAGGGGGGAACATTAAAACCCTGGATAGTCCCATGCATAATCCTGAATTGGGAATCTCTCCATCTCTCGTTGCTAACGTATCGTCTCATCAACCCCCATCCCTCCAGGATTTTCTGGGTGAGTTCAGGATCTTTAATGTGTTTTCGCCATTTGTTGAAGAACCCTCTCCTCCCCCGCGGGCGTAGGACTTGCTGTATTTTAGTATACAGCGAGGTGATTGATACATCACCTTCATTTATCTGTAATATTTCGGACCATAAGTTACTATCAATTTCTCCAGAGAGGTCCCGCAAGTGTGAAAGGAGATGGTGACTCAACTGGCGGTATTGTATCGCCTGGAATTGGGGTAAATTAAAGGTAGTAAGCACCTCTTTCTCCGTCATCCACCTCCGCTCCTCAAAATTTATGAGGTCTTCTAGAGTATTGACACCATTTGCTTTCCAAGATTTGAATAGAGAGTTTTCACGCCCCAACTCAAAGGCCGGGCATCTCCACGGATTAAGTCTCTTGGAGACCTTCCAAGCCAGTTTGAGTTTTTTCCTGACTTCTCTCCATGTTATGATGGTATCTCTATAGATTACTGTGTTTTTCAGGGAAGCCGGAAGGCAGGACAACGGAGAATGTAGTAAAGCGGATAAGTCCCAGGGTTTAGCCCATTCTCCCTCCAGTTCTGAGTCTGCAAACTTGCTTGTTCCCTTAATCCAATCTAGAACATAACGAAGGTTGCATGCTAAATTATACCCCCTAACATCAGGAAGTTGTAGTCCCCCTTCTTGTTTAGGTTGTATTAGTGTCCTAAAGGCTAGTCTAGATCTTTTTCCTCTCCATAAAAATTTTGTAAACGCTTTGTTGAGTCTTATAATATCAGTGTGTTTCATTAACATAGGAATGGTTTGGAGAGGATAAAGCAGTTTTGAAAAACTCATCATTTTAAGTAAATGGCAGCGTCCTAGCAGAGACAGCGGCAGTCCCATCCATCTTCCCAGCTCCTGTTCTATTTTTGTAATGATCGGTAAAAAGTTGAGTTTATATGTCATCTCACTGGACCTGGCTAAGTGTATTCCTAGATATTTGAGGCTATGCTTCGCCACGGGCAGTCCGCAAAAATGGTCTCCCTTTCGTGCTCCTTCTTCTTGATTTATAAAGAGGACTTCACATTTGTCTTTGTTTAAAGAAAAACCTGAATATCTACCCCATTTCTCTATGTCTGACAATATATCTGGAAGGTCCCTCTCTGGGTTCTGTACATATAGGATAATATCGTCAGCAAAAAGCGAAAGCTTGACTTCGGCGTTCCCTATCTTAAAACCCTCATAGGTGTTATGACGTTCCAGATGTAGTGCCAGAGGTTCTATAGCCAGATTGAATAACAGGGGCGATAGTGGGCAGCCCTGTCTCGTTCCCTTTTGGAGGCTAAAAGAGTCAGATAGGAAACCAGGGGTACTAATGCAAGCTTTGGGGTTGCTATATAATGCATTAATATATTGTCTAAAGGGGCCTCTTATACCCACGGAGTCGAGCACTTTACCCAGCCATGACCATCTGACATTGTCGAATGCTTTTTCAGCGTCAAGAGTGATCATGGCTGGGTTACCGCCATTAATTTTTGTTTTCTTTCCCATCACATCTATCATCAGTAGTGCTTTTCTAATATTTGTAGTGGTAGACCTCCCCTTAACAAATCCCGCCTGATGTGTGGGTATCAGTTTGGGTAGGACCACCGCCAATCTGTCCGCCAGGATCTTGGAGAGGAGCTTCAGGTCTTGATTTATTAGTGATATCGGTCTATAATTGGCCGGGTCTGTGGGTATTTTCCCTGATTTAGGTATCAATTTGATGTAAGCTAGGTTCATTCTCTCCGGTATAGGAGCCCCACCTAGAAATTGAGTTAAATAGGTCGCATAGCACCGGAGTGATCTGCTCCCTCAATGACTTGAAAAAAGCTCCATTATAGCCATCTGGACCGGGTGCTTTGCCCGGGTTTAAATGACGTATGACCGACTCAATTTCGTCAGTTGTGATTGGGCTATTAAGAAATTGCACATCTTCCTGGGAAACAGCTGGCAGTGTGATCCCCCCCAACCAGTCAGGGCTGTCTGGGTTATCAGTGCTGATCTCCGTGTAAAGAGAGGTATAATATCTGCCCAACACTCTTGAGATGTTCTTGGGGTCATGCCAAGTGGTGCCATGGGTGTCCACTATCGCTTGTATTGGGGAAGGTTTATGTCTACCCTTAGCTAACCTAGCTAGTAGGCGTCCTGCCTTGTCTCCGAATTTTTGGAGCTCTAGTTCTAAGCGATTTTTATAAATATCTTCCCGCTTTCCCGCCCAAACATCAAAATCTCTCTTTGCCTGCATCCACTTATCTCTGTCAGGAGCTGCCATTGTGGATTGATAGCGTGTATACGCGTCTCTTACCGCTATACTGGTTTGGAGAAATTTGTCTTTAATTTGGCGCTTAATTCTCATGCTATATGCCATGATATGCCCTCGTAGCACTGTTTTTGCCGTTTCCCAGTATAGAGCTGGATCAGATCTATGTTCACGATTGTCAGAAGAGAAGTGAGACCACCATTCACCCAGTAAGTTAATGAAATTTTCTTCTCTGACATACGTGTCGGGAAATCTCCATAAATAATCGGAGCCCTTCTCAAATTTGTCCCTGGTCTCTAACACCAACGGGCTATGGTCCGAGATCAGCATGTCCTCAATTTTAATGTCTTTCATTTGTTGGATTATCTTGGGTGAAACAAAGAACATATCCAACCTGGACCACGACCCATGGGGTGCGAGAAGTGGGTAAACTCTCTACCCAGTGGGTTTACTAACCTCCAAGCATCCAACAATCCAGTTTCTCCCACTAGGTTTTCCAAAATACTATATTCACCCGATCTACCTCCTGCTTGCTTTCTCAAGTGAGTTTGTGAGGTCGTGCGTCTATCCTCTTCCTCTTTCATGACCGTATTAAAGTCTCCACCGATTATTTTAGTGATCTCATTATCTAGGAGCAGAGTGTTTTGTAATTGTTGGAAGAAGGGTTTCTGCTTTCCGTTAGGGGCATAAATATTATAGATATTAAAGGTGTCATTATGGATTTGTATCTTTACTTGTATTATCCTACCTTCCTTATCTTGAAGTAGATAATATTGTGTGGGCTAGTGACCTATGTATCAGAATTATAACTCCCCGCCTTTTTTTCTATTGCCCCCGAACCATAGACCTCTCCTACCCATAATTTTTTAAGGCGAAAGAAGTCCTCCGCGGCCAGGTGGGTCTCCTGAAGCAACGCTATGTCCACATGTAGTCTCTTAAGATGGCGCAGAATCATCATGCGCTTTGCCGGGGAACGGAGTCCCTTAACATTCCAGGAGGCCCACCTAACCATCGGAAGCCTCCCCGCTCGGGTCCCAAAATTTTTTCATGGTGAATATCGACACGTAAGAAGTTTCAACTGGCATGACATTGAGTAAGGTGTGGCAAACAGTGATGGTATAACTTTTTAAAGACATAGTTCCAATCCCAAGGATAATTTCCGTGTTTCCCTCTTTTTCCTTCCCACCCTCCTCCCCCCAAAACTCTCCAACATCTTTCAACATCAAAAAGTCCGCGACTTCACTTATGTCCTCCAGTGCAGTTCACACCCTCAGCTCCCCCCCGCCTCGTCCTCCACCACCTCTGAAAACACTTAAACAGATAATATTGTAACTCCAACGTACTGCCCAACGAACATTAGACTCCAATTGGCTATCTTCAATAAGAAGGTACTGCTATAAATTGCCCAAGGATCACGTCTCGTGATCACATTTTATAAACAATTCACAACCCTTCTCACACCCTCTACCGTAATATGGGTTCAGGGAGTTTCAGAGAGTTTCTGTATTCGGTTGGGTGGGTTGCACCTTAGCCTCTCCATGTTCAGGTGTCAATAACAGATCACCAAAGTGAAGAAGATCTCCGTAAACATCTTAACGTCCTTATATCCATGGTCCTGTGAATTAAGCAAAAGTAAAGATATAGAAGAGAGAGAGAGAAAAGGAAGAGAAGAAAAAAGAAAAAAAGGGGGGTGGGGGGGGAAAGGCTAAAATATTTTCTCCTCTTCATCTCGTAGTGTATCCTCTTCATCCCTTAGCGTATCCAGGTCATATCTCTGTTCCTTCAGGACCTCCGTTTTTTATCCACCAGATGCAAGGGCCATAAAAATTAGTTCAAATAACGTGTTCCCGTCTCATTTCTTCTTTTGCCATCTGCTTCCGGCTTGTCTCTGTTGTTTCGGAGTGCCCGGTGTTGCTCCCTTTTGTGTTCCATCATCTAATAAGGAATACGATCTGAGTCTATAGGATCGCACCGAGGTTCTTTTCAATTCGTTTTCTGAATCTGGAGCAGGCGTAGATTTCACAGGTGATCTCTTACTGGTGCGAGGCGGTGACTCGGTTCTTCTTGGGGAGTTGAGATTTTCTCTGACAGCCGCCATTGCCTCTTCAGGATCTGTGAAGGTCTTCAAGATACCTTCTCTAGATCTAAATCTTAGCGTTGCAGGAAAGTTCAGTTGGAAGCGAACGTTCTTTTTATGCAGCAGTGAACACGTTTCACTAAATGCTCGTCTACGACGTGTAACTTCCACAGAATAATCCGCAAAGACCAGTGCTCTATGCCCCTGAAGTATTAGAGGTTGCTTTTTTGCTTTATAAGCCCGCAGGATTTCCTCTTTGTCTCTGTGGTTCAAAAATTTTGCTATAGCGTGCCTGGATTTATTGGGCTCTCTGGAGGCTGCGTTCGGTGTTGGACGTCTCGTGGCGTCGGTCGTCTCCTGCACATCTCTAGGGGGACCTATCCTATGGGCACGTTCTGTCTTGCATCTGTGAGTTAGACCCAGGGCTTTAGGCAGTTCCACCTCAAAAATTTCTTCTAGTTGGCTCACAGGAACAGACTCTGGGAGTCCCACAATTTTTAGGTTACTCCGTCTCGTTCTATTTTCAATGTCTTCCAGCTTGTTATGTGTGTAATCAGCATGCTTTTGCAGGGCCATTAGCTGTTCCTCAAGTTCCAGAATCCTGTCCTCTGCTGTTCCTATTCTAGATTCAGCTTCTAATAGCTGCTGTTCATGTGTCTCTACTTTCACAGATAGGTCTCTAGTAGAAGCTGCCACCATCTCTGCCACTGTGACTTTAAATTCTTCTGCTAAATGCACAGCCATTTCTTTGGCTAATTTTTTATAGTCCAGGGGCTGGCATCTCCAGCTGTCTCCTGAGCCATCATCCCAAGCAGTAGAGATGCACTGTTTTTGTGTGTAGCCTGTGTCTGAAGCCTGTGACTGGGATGGTGTCTGGGGCTGATGTTGGTCACAGATCGCCTTCACAGCATTTGGACTCTGTCCTGGGGGGTTGTCATCCCCTCTCTCTGGGGTCTGCTCCCGGGAACCCTCCGGTCTCTCTAACGTGCCGTCCTCTCCCGGTACCCTCTCTTTGTCCCCATCTGGCCGCCCCTGTCCTTCATCCTGTGTTGAGCCCCGTGCTGTGTGTGTGCAGACCGCGCCATCTTTGCGGTCTGCACAAGGTGCCTCATCCCTCTCTCCTTCCGCGTTCCTCCTAAAATATTTATCCAGGGTGGCCATGGCAGGTCTTACCGGGCTCCCGGAGGTCTCCTGGACGTGGACGGCTGGTCAGGGGGCAGCTCCGGAGTCCGTTGCAGGCGGATGGCGGCGGATTATGCAGGCGGGGAGCGGAGCGGCTCTAAGCGCGTCCGCACATGGAGGGGCCGGAACCGGAAGTAAAAAAATTCTCTTTTTAATGAGTGTGTATGTATATAGTCTCACAATGTAACACATGACACCAATGTAAATGTTTTAAACACTTGTATGTTGTTTTGTATAAGATTAATAGATAATGATGATTGTTATTGGAGGGTGTATAAGATCCCCAGCATTTGCCACAAGTGACTGCTGGAAGAAGGTCACAAGTTGACCGAAACGTCGCCGTTCCATTGCCTATAGGCCATTAAAGGCTAGAAATCATCTTAATCCTGAGTGCTGCAGCCTTTACTTTGCATCTGTATTGTCTGGAGTTGGTGGTTGATTCCCATCCTAAGGACTGACAAGCACCTGGCATATTGCTGGAAAAGAACCGCAGCTCATTCATTTTTTTCTATTTTTCAGATATAATAATATAAAGATACATTGACTGATAGAATAATTTAGCCAAAGATACATTGCTAGATGGATGCAGACATGAAAGGATTAGTAGATAGCTGTAAAAATACATGGGTATAAGTGCTTTATACAGTAAATGAGACAATCATATATTGGTAAATATTTTGTATGGACAGAGAGAGGTGATGTATACAGTAAAATAGGTGGTCTCCTATGGCAGGGATGACGAATGGCAACGAAAATTCACATTGGCAGATTTTGTCATTAATTACAACCCACAATTCTGGTAATTTGCTGTAATAATATACTTTCCTGAGTTTTCTTGTGGCTCCGCTGGGGCACTGCCTGGGCGTTCTCAGCCCTCCTCCTCTCTTCTCCTGTGCTCTGGGCAATCTTCCAAGGTTATCTGAGGTCATCAGGGAAGAAAGAGGAGGAGGAGGAAGAGGAGGGGGCTGTGGCTGGCACTGTTATCACAAGCGCTGTGAGTGGAGGGCTTCTGCGCGTGCCCAGGATTCCAGCCCTGCTCAGTGTATACAGAATAACACAGCAGGGCGGGGAAAGGAGAGGACGTCAGAGGAGGAGGCGGAGGGGAACGCAAGCAGAAAGACCTCGCTCTGTGCCTGCGTCAACGCAGGAAATGACTGGCATGAGGATATGGGCGGCACAGAGACCCAGGGAGCGTGAAATGCCCTGTGGATGTTTTTATAAGCCTATATATCGGGGTAGCAGGCACACAAACACATGGGGGACCGTTTCCCTGAATGCAGCGGACATGCTGCACTCAGTGCTGGACTTAGATTCACATCCATGGGGGGGTGACAGGTCCTCTTTAAGTGTATGTGCAGGCTCCTATATGTTGGGATGACTCTCCAGCATGTGGGGGCCCATATAAATAAACATTAATCTAATATTAGATGCAAGACTTGTTGCTTTCCCTTCCCAGTCATTTCAATGAGATGAAAACTCTATTTCTCACTTAAGGTTTTAATTCACGGAAAAAATTGAGCCCCCAAGAAGAGGAGGAAATATTAAAGATATGTTACTACAGCGAGAAGCCTCCTGGATCCACGAGCTCCAAACATTACATCCAAAAGGCTTGAACCACGAGTACAAGTTATATAGATTTATTTAAAGGGACAGACATTCCAAATTCAGAAAGGGTCTGTTTTTACCTTTATAACCTCATTTTATATATATTACTGTACCTAGAACAAAATTACTTTGACAGATCCTAGAATTTAAAAAGTATTAAAAAAAATGATCATTGTGATTTTTATTGCAATTCCTGATACTGGTCTTTTCTATATTTCAGACTGTTGCTGGTAATCGGGGTGGAGGAGACGGCGGGAGAAGTTTTATTACAGGAACAGCGTGTGACTGTATTCAGATCCCTGTGTCTATGTGCAAGGAAGCTGCTGGCAGATGCTGCAGAGAGACACAGAAATGATTTCTTGCTGATCTATTAAGTTTATAAATGTGTTCCTGATTGTTCTACACTGTGTTCCAAATTATTATGCAAAAAGAGTTTAGGAGTGATAAGCTTATGGTGGGTTTACACACACCAATTTCTGTGTCCAATATCTGAACAGATCTCTGGTTGCAGTGAAATCATGGACACATTGTTACATTTGTACACAGCCACAAAATGGAACTATGTGTCCATGATTTCACTGCAGCCAGAGATCTGTTCAGATATTGGACACAGAAATTGGTGTGTGTAAACCCACCATTAGAGTTTTTTTTGTTTGTCATTTAAACTCATTGATGGTGATGTGTGTCGGGGCTCTTTATATCACTGAAAGCAACTGCAGATACCTGTGCAAATGAGTTTGGCAGGTGTGTCCAAATAAAGGCAAGACTACTTAAGAAGGCTGTTCCACATTATTAAGCAGCCTACATTTTCTGGTCATCATAATGGGAGACCCAGACAATGGGGTTTAGGGCACTGCCCTCCGGAGGTCACACTAGGTACTACAAGTTTGTAGACACCGCCCCCTCCGCTTATAAACCCCTACCGCAGGGAACATCCTCAGTTTTAAACTTAGTGTGCTCGGAGGATCACGCTTTGCTTGCACTTCACTGCATTCTCACAACTTACGTGATGGCGTCTGAAGACAAGGTAAAATGGTTCCGGTCGGGACCTGCGACAGCCTCCCCGCTCACCCTTGTGGAACACGCTGGTGGAGGTACCGGAGGGCCTAGAGCCTGGACACCTTGTGTTCTCCCGGTACGCTGTTGCGCTCCTTTCCATCCCCCTCAGGGGGGCTCTGGAGAGTGGGAGATGGGAGCCTTGCACAGCTCCGCTCCGTCCGAGGCCTCCCTAAATGGTGCTTACAGACCGGACTGGAGCCAGCCCAGTCCGAGGCCTCCCTAAATGGTGCTTACACTCCGGACTGGTGCTGAACCCCCGTCCGAGGCCTCCCTAAATGGTGCTTACAGACCGGACCGGCACTGAGGCACTCTGTGTCTCCTGTGTGCCTGGGGGTAGTGTCTGTCACTCTATGTGTCCTGACACTCAGACCACGCGTTACTCTCGAGTCCGCGGATCTGGAGGTGTACCCCGTGCTGGGGTCACCCTGGCTGACCGCCCTGTGTGTCGCAGGGGCTGAGGCTGTAGGCTGCGGATGTGTATTGGTACATGCAGTCTGTGTGATGTATTTCACATTAATTCCCGCGCTGCGGGCTCTGGCGCCTTAATACTGAGGCTGCTTAGAGGATAGGAAGCAGCCCGTGCGGTGACGTCATCGAGGGGCGTGTGTGTGCTTCCCGCGTGTTTTCGGCGCCGCCCACAGTTTCACTGTCGGCGGCCATCTTTACCCTCACTTCCCGGCTGGGATCTGTATGCAGCGTGCGTCTGCACTCCAGAGGAGACCGGAAACTCTCGCGGAGGTCACACACACACACCGCTTCCTCCTACCGCTTCGCTGCGGTCGGTAAGCCACCGGGATTCCCGGTTTTGTCTGCACAATTTGGCTTATTTTCCCCTGCTATGGCGATGTCCTCAGTTAGGAAGCGTGCTGCTAAGGCGGCAGATGCCACCATTACCTGTGCTACATGCAATGGGACTCTGGTGGAGGGGTCCTGCAATAACTGCGGACGCCCGGAGGTCCGGACGGACACTGCTGAAACAGCAGCTCCGGTGCTGTACCCTGAGGTGCAGGTGATTCCAGGGCCATGGGAAACTCAGAATAAGATCAATGAATCTCTGTTGTCCCAGCTGTCCTCCCCATGTCGCAGTCCCTGGAGGCACTCAATAGGAGACTGGAAAGCCCAGCTACTCCTTCCAGTTACCCCCGGGTGTCTCCCTCTTCTGCTGTGAGACCCCTTAAGCGGGCTCGTCGTGAGGATTCACCCGAGCTCCAGGCTCTCTCTGAGGAGGAGCGTTCCTCTGATGGTGAGGAAGATGATGGGGGTTCGACTCTCGGGTCTGTGTCTGTGTCTGAACCACCAGACGGGGTGGAGGATTTGGTGTCCTCTATCAACGAGACCTTACGTCTCGTGACACCCCCTGAGGAGGTGACTGTACACCCGAAGGAGGTCTATCAATGGCTGCGGCCGGAGGCTAGACCAAGTGGCTCCTTCATGGACCACACTAACTTTGGAAGGGTGGTTAGAGCTCCCAGGTTACATCCTGGGCGGCGTTATGTCCGCAAACCCAAGGACAATCGCTTCCCCTTCCCCCAGGAGGTGCTACAGGAGTGGTCGCAGTCCCCGAAGGTGGACGCTTCCATGACCAGGATTGCTGCACGCTCCCTTTTCTCTGCCTCTGATAGCTCCTCGCTGAAGGATGCGACTGATAGACAGGTCGAGCAACTCGCCAAGTCTTCCTATGAGGCTGTGGGGTCTTCATTTGCCCCTAATTTTGCCACGGTCTGGACCTTACAAGCGATTACTTCCTGCTTGGATGGTATCACTGACCTGGCAAGGTCCAGTCCTGAGGTCCTGGCGCTTACCAAAAGGGCAAGGGCCTATGCGGACTACGCCAGGACGGCGACTTTGGAAACTGCCACTCGCTCAGCCGTGGCTTCGGCAAATGCTATTGCGATTCGCAGGTTGTTGTGGCTGCGTCTTTGGGACTCAGATGCCACATCTAAGAAGATTTTGCAGAATCTTCCGTTCTCTGGTGACAGGCTTTTTGGTACCGAACTGGACAAGCTGATAAAGGATTCTGCTGAGTCTAAGATCCCGCAGAATAAGCCTAAGCCGCGGTATTCCGTTAAGAGGAACCTAAAGTAGTGGTCCTTTCGTTCCAGCTCACAGTCATCAGCACCGTCCGCTCGCACGGACCGAGGGGGCAAGCCCGCTTCTCAGTGGCGCTCTAAGAGTCGTCCAAAGAAGCCGGCAGGGGCAGCGGCTGCCACCCCCAAACCCGCCTCTACATGACTCGCTCTCCCTTCCTGCCTCCCCACAGGTGGGGGGTCGCCTGTCTCGTTTTCAGGACAGGTGGCTACTTCACGTTCAAGATCAGTGGGTTCGAGACGTGGTCTCGCGAGGTTACAGGATAGAGCTGACGTCAAAGCCGATACCCCGATTCCATCGGTCGGTCCCATCCCCAGAAAAGGCTCAGGCCTTTCACCTGGTGTTGGAGGGTCTCCGCAGGGACGGAGTGGTGGTCCCGGTGCCTTCCGGGGAGAGGTTTCGGGGTTTTTACTCCAACCTCTTCATTGTCCCAAAGAAGGACGGATCCTTCCGCCCGGTTCTGGACCTAAAGTTGTTCAACCGTCAC
>JARQOC010002311.1:0-26986 GCA_033576535.1 Allobates femoralis
GTGAAACTCGTCCAAGTGTACTGTGCGGAACAATCGCATTGCTCCCGGACCAATGTTAACTAATGTCCGAGAGCACATTTCCGAGTCTCATACCCTTTTTCCGCATCTGACTCTCGGATTGTGAGTCAATCGCAACATGTTGCGATTCTGTGTGAGTCATGGACGAGACTCACCAATGCAAGTCTATGGGTCCGAGAAAAAAAAAGGCTTGCACTCGGACCGCACTCGCACCATCCGAGTCTGATGCGAGTTTTAATTGATGCATTACCATTCTGTAGCTCAGGCAATTGTACAAAATGTTCCTGTTAACGATTATACAGTAACTAGCTGCTGAGGAAAAAAAAGAATTGCACTCGGACAGCAATCGCAAGCCACACTGAGCAAAAGTCAGATGACACTCGTCCAACTCTCGCATCCGTGAATCGGACTGTTTTTCCACTCAGATGTGTGTCCATACCTTTAGAACAGACCCTGCAGAGATCCGTTAGAAGAAAAGTTGTGCAGGGTCTGTGCTTCATTGGAGTCTAGTTATGTCTGCACAACGTTTTTTCCAGCAGATCTCCACCAGTTCCGTTCTAGCGGATATGTGAACTTAGCCTTAATTTGGAAAATGTAAGATATGTTTCCATAAGAATAGTTGGATACAGTATACAGTACTGTTATTTGTCTGGTGATTGTGGTTAGCAAGTTTTACTCTTTTCGAATGATTTAAAGCTCGAGATATTCCAGAATGCAATGACCAATTTCACTTCTGGCCATGTATACCATATTTAAATTAAAAATAGGGCTGTAAACCTAAGATGCTGACGGAAGATTCTGCGTTTCGCAGCCCATCAGGCAAATTTAATTCATATTCTCTCCTTTGCTATTAGATGTGAATTTGTACTCACAGAAATTGACTTTAATTATCCTCTTCAGATGCAGGTGAAACACATTTTATTTAGTGTGTGGAGGAGAGCTGGATATGGCGATGCCAGTGACCTTCATCTGAACTCTGCTGTAATGTGTAAGGCTTGATTTCTGGGTATCATAAAGAAGATAGTGTACCATTCTATCAGCTTTGAAGTATGCAGTTATTTAAAGATTGTGCTGAAAAATGAATTAGGTTAGAAACGACATCAGTGGGAAATATACTCAACCCAGGAGTAGTAGATTACTCTTTATAGATGGATTAGGTATTATAAACGCGATTTATTGAAAATGTTCTGCTTGTGTGTCAATGTGCTCAAGCATAAGTCAAGATAACTATCAGAATCTTAAACCTCAGAATTTCCTTTTTAGTCAACGTGCTTAAAAGTATAAAAAAAAAACTATTTACACAAAACAAAAAACTTGTGAAAATAGTAATAGAACAAATGTGTCTAAAAATAAAATGGTAGTTTAACCAGGTTCAGTTTGGGTTTTTGCTGTGATCTATAATGCTAGGAGCACAATGATCTCAGTAGAGTCATTTGCAGGAGGTTGTACACAAAATCCTGTTCTTTTACATGAAGCCAGAGGAACTCTATTCACTGCCATATGGTGGTACACCTGGTGCCATATGTCAAACATATTGTTCCCTAAAGAAAAACTACAGCTTTTTTGTCAGGTTCGAATGTAATTTCAATCAAAACCTCTGTATTACTCCATTTGTACTATAAAGCCAATTAGGGGTCTTTAAAAAACAAGTTCTTGTAGGATTTAAAGGAGATCTGTCTGTTGCCAAAGGCTATGAACCTGCTAATACAGGGGCATCTCAGTGAATTAGAATATCATCAAAAAGTTCATTTAATTTCAGTAATTCAATATAAAAAGTGAAACACATAATACAAAGAGTCATTACAAACAGAACGATCTATTTCAAGTATTTATTTATTTTAATGTTGATGATTATGGCTTACGGCCAATGAAATCCTAAAGTTCATTATCTCAGAAAATTAATTAGGGAGGATGAAGGGTCTGAGAACTAAAATATTACCCAAATTGGTATCAGAGATTCACTTGTCAGTGCTTGTGAGAGTCACAACCACTATAAAAGCATATCACAACTGCTGCAGTCCCCAGCATGGAACGGATAGGGTAGGGAGGATAAAGAGTAAAAACTGTGCTGCCATATTTAATGAGACATTAAAGAGTCAATATAGACTTCACTTGTTGTCGAGGGTGATCTAGTCCCCTTTGTTGGACTTCATATGGAAGACCAATGTACATTTCATTTGAATTTATTGGATCGGGGGGTGGGGGAGGGGGCAGGGAAAACTGTTACTTGTTTTTACATTTGTTGGTTTATTATGTTGGGGGAACACTTATTTGCCATTTATGCCATTTGTCTACTTGCCACTGCTGAGCTAGGGTTAGGTCACTCACAAAACAAGACGCACAAACAATGGTTAACATTCTAACTTGGAATGTGAAGGGCCTAAAGTCACCGAGCAAAAGGAATAGGGTACTACGCCATCTCAAGAAACTGAAGGGGGACATTGTCTTATTACAGGAAACACACCTTGGCCAGAATGAATTACACCGTATGCATAAAATGTGGGTGGGGGCGGTGTTTGGCTCTGGCGCCAAGGGACGTAGGGCAGGAGTGATTATTCTACTACACAAATCCCTAACCTATAGACTGATTTCAAACGACCATGATGACGAGGGGAGACACGCCAGTGTGACCTTAGACATCTCAGGCACAACTTATCACATTCATAACATATATGCCCCCAACTCTGACAGGAAATCGTTCTTTCTAACTATTCAGGAGAAACTACTCACACAAGACCACCGTTCTCTCATCGTGGGGGGAGACTTTAACACCACCATGACCAGGAGGGAGGATAGATCGGCAGAACTGGTTGGGACCCCTTTGATAGCGACTAGGGGTAGGGAGAGACCGGATGACTTCACCTTGCAGACCTTCGCTAGGGCCATGGGGTTGAGAGACGTCTGGAGACTCAGAAATCCTCTAGAGAGGGAGTTTACGCACTTCTCTCACCCTCATGGGACCTGGTCCAGAATAGATCTTTTTCTGGTGGGTGAGGGGATCGTTCACAAGACGAAACACGTTAACATCGAAAACTTGGTGATTTCAGACCACAGTCCGGTTAGTCTGGAACTCCTTGACAGGTACCCAAGAGGTACAGACTACTTGTGGCGGTTCCCCACCTTTCTACAGAGGGATTCAGACTTCAACAAACTTTTAAGTGAATGGTGGTCAGTCTACGCTTCAGACAACATGGCTCACAAGGATGACGCAGTATTATTTTGGGAGACTGCCAAGGCGGTTTTAAGGGGGAGGATACTAGCGTACACCTCCACCTTGAAAAAGACAATATCTAAAATGTACACAAAATACAGTGACGAAGTCAGAGAGGCCTACTCAACGTTTAAAGACCAACCGACTTAGACCAACAAAACACATTGGACCCAAACAAAAGACAATTTTGACAAATGGACAAAGATGAAAGACGACATGTACAGGACAGAATGGGAATCCAAATTATATCGTCATGGAGACAAGGCGGGGAGGTTGCTGGCAAATCTGGCCAGGGGTAGACGCTCTAGGACAAACATAGCCGCTCTATCAGACACTGATGGGACATTAACTTCAGACCCCAAAAAAATAACAGATATACTTCAAAAATATTATGCCAAGTTATACAAGGCCCCGGGGGAGGAAGGGAGGGATGGGCGACAATGGTTAAACGAGACAAAGATGCCCAAGATTTCAGATGGTGACTTGGAAATGTTAAACGCGAAATTTGAAATCAATGAGGTGTTGGACACCATCAAAAACCTTAACCCTAACAAAGCGCCGGGCCCAGATGGCTTTGGCGGCGGTTTCTATAGGGCTCTGAAAGACCAGGTGGCTCCGTGCCTGTTGGGAGTTTTCAATGGAGTAAGAGACGGTACCCCAATGGCAGACCAAATGAATTTGGCCCATATCATATTATTGCCGAAAGGGGACAAAAACATGGAAAATCCGTCTAACTACAGACCGATTTCTCTCATCAATACTGATTTGAAAATTGCCTCCAAAATTTTAGCAAACCGCCTGGCCAGGATCTTGCCAGATATCATAGGGGAACATCAGTCTGGCTTTGTCAAGGGTCGCTCAGCAACTGGCAATGTCAGAAGGGCGTTGTTAGCGGTAGATGTCGCTGGAAAAGTGAGGAGAGGGGGGGGATCGGGTCCGGCCATGGTCACCCTAGATGCTGAAAAAGCTTTTGACAATGTCAGGTGGCCATGGCTGGACCTGGTCTTAGATAACATTGGTCTGATTGGTCCGACGCGAACATTTTTGAGATGCCTTTATTCCAACCCCAGAGCAAGGATCAGTACTCCGGGTTTCTTGTCGGAGGTCTTTCCCTTGGGCAAGGGCACACGTCAGGGATGCCCGTTATCTCCACTGCTCTTTAACCTGGCAATAGAACCTTTAGCAAGAAAATTATCCTCAGGCTCGGTTTTTGAGGGCATCAAGATGGGGCGCAAGATGTTGCGAGCAAGCCTATTTGCGGACGACATAGCATTATATTTTGGAAATGTGCAGAGGGACCTACCGGAAGTCCTGAGGTGCCTGGAGGACTTTGGCACTTTCTCAGGGTTCAAATTAAATAAGTCCAAATCTGAGATCTTGTTTCTGCGGGAGGGAGATGGTGCCCGACACACTGGAGGCTCAGACTCTCCCCGGACACTTCACGACATCCCAATAGCTAAAACATTTGTGAAGTACTTGGGGATCAAAATAGCTAGGTCAGGCGGTATCACTTACCAACTTAATTACAACCCCTTAATAACCAAAATTGAAACCGAGCTAAAAAGATGGGAGGGACTCCCTTTGTCTCTGCTTGGACGGTGCCACCTGGTCAAAATGATCCCTTTTGCTAGATTGCTGTACCCCCTCCAAACCCTCCCTATACTACTGAAACATCTCGACATCAAGAGACTCAACTCTCTTTTCACCAGATTTATTTGGAGGGGTAGGAAGCCGAGGATTAGATTGAGTACACTCATGCTACCAGTGGGAGGAGGGGGCCTCAACTTCCCCAATATTCGGGGTTACAATCTAATGTGCTTGACCAGACATATTCTAGACTGGACGAGGGGGACCAGTAGATATTCTGACTTTCCCTTGGAAAGTGAAGTGTGCAGCCCCTGGAGCTTGGTGTCAGCACTTCACACCCCGATCCCGTCACTACCGCCCATTCTGAAATCAGCCTTAATTTTTAGAGATACCATAGCCTCTTGGAAGGCAGTCCGGAAAAAATTTAACCTATCTTGGAGAACTTCCAAACACATTGAACTATGGGCCTACCCGGCCTTCCCTCAGGGCAGGGAAAATAAACTGTTCAGAGTGTGGGAGGAGAGAGGAGTGGTGAGACTAAAAGATCTATTTCATGATACTGAACCAAGGTGGGCAACATGGGAGGAAATACAGAACAAATTTGGGTTGCCGGGGTCACACACTCTACAATACCTGCAGATCCGCGATCATATCATGACTAACCTGACATCTATTAATGCGGAATACATTACCAATGAATGGGACAACCTGCTGTCTCTAGAACCATCCACCACTAATATTTCTTCCCTGTATGCCACTACAAGAGACAGACTGCTCCCCTCGACTAAAGACATGTTATTCCACAGATGGTCGGAACAACTCCACGACCCAGACATAAAATCTAAACTTCTATCAGGATGGAAACAATTGAGAGACCATATTGTAGACGAGAGGTGGAGGGACACTTTTTTCCGCATCCTTCATGGGGCTATAATGGGCTTCAACCTTAAGGTCACGAAAGACAGACCGAACAGGCTTACACATTGCCCCAAATGCGGTGCTCACAACACTGATATGATCCATGGTCTTTGGTATTGCTCGGCCGTCTTGAAACTCTGGGAGACAACTGCACGACTGGTGAGGGACATAACAGACAAGACTATTCCTCTAGACTTAGTGACATGGATCTTGCATGACGCAAGGGGTACGGGCCTGGGCAACGAGGAGTTGGGTATATTCCACATGGCAGCAATGGCGACCAAACGTTTAATTCTGGGGAGATGGATTACAGACTCTCTACCTGGGCAACAAGACATAACAACAACGTTAAAAACATTGCTGACATGGGAAAAACTGGAGGCTCAGAGAGATGTGGACAGATTGTCTCCCAGATTCTTCAGACGCTGGAGAAAATTTATTTCTACCCAGTTAGCCCCGGTAGAAATCAGACAGATCATGTCTCCATTCTCCCATTCTTCCTGGTACAATATGGAGGATCTGAAAGATACACTGGGTAATCTGAAAATATGAGATAGAGGGGGAGGAGACCTGAGGAGATTCCGAGAAGGTACGCCAGGGTGCTCAGTTAGTCTCTACAGTTTCGCCAACACCACTAGATGGCTAATTAGAGCCCTAAATACTCCAGCGGTCCATTTCATGGCATCCTAACTGCTTTAACGACTCAACCCAGTAGATTCATAGATTTCAATGGCAAAAGGGGGAGGGGAGGGAGGGAGGGTAATGGGGTTCAGTCTGTATTATGCTGTTTTATAGTCCAGCTTTATAGTTCTTGATGTTTAATATTTGTACATGTTTGACGGATGTCATAATATGGAAAGCTGACTGTTATGACTTTATGACTTGTTGTACAACAACCTCAAAACTTGAATAAAAATTATATGTTAAAAAAAAAAGAGTCAATATAATATTGATTTATTAGTCAACACGGTTTAGGGCTCTCTGGCCCCTTTCTCAGGACAAATGAATATCATATTGCCATGTTTCAGGGCATTTCAGGGAACCTTGAAACACATTGACTAGTAAATGATACTATATTCACCCTTTCATGTCTTCTGGAATATGGAAATGTGTTTTTTAACCCTTCATCCTCCCTACTTTAATTTTCTGAGATAATGACTTGACAATGAATAGTTTTCATTGGCCGCAAGCCATAATCATCAACATTTATAGAAAAAAACACTTGAAATAGATCTCTGTGTTGTAATGACTCTATGGGTACCGTCACACCTGGTGACATCGGCGGCGAATTCTTAGGTGATGCAGGGGCGTGGGCTATTGGCGGCGTCATCGCCGTTTAGTCGCCCCGTGTAAAGAGGTGATTTGGTGCCAAAAAAAATCAGCTGAGAGTGGTTGCCTGGCTTCGCAGCACTGCTCTGAAACCTGGCGAGCACTCTCAGGCAATCTGTACACATTGCCCCATGTAAAATGGCGATCGCCAATGTTACAGGCGATGGGAGCCATAGGCTCCCATGTTATAGGATCGCCACTGGACAGCCCAGCGGCGATGGTGCCTGTAACATCGCCGGTGCGTCGCCGGAGGTATCGCCGCATCTAAACATGCGACGGCGATACTGGCGTGGTGCCAAAAACGTGCAAGCTCCCATGCGTCGCCGCAGATATCTCTGGCGATGAAAGCAGGTGTGACAGTACCCTATATAATATGTGTTGCACATTTTGTTTTGAAGTACTGAAAAAAATAACTTTTTGATGATATTCTAATTCATTTTGATGAACCTGTATATGGTTAATCAGCAGACGAATAACCCATGCTAAGTTTTGGTGAATTTTTAAATCTGTTTATTTTTCCTGTGTTAAAACTGCAATGTCTTCTAGTTCCATCAAAGTGAATGGGATTTATAGAAATCTTATGCCCACTGTGCTTGCTTTTTACTCACCGTAAATTTACCTTAAGTGCGTGTTTTAAATCTACATGGCAATTTCTCTTGTACCCTGAATTTTGTTTGCAGCTTTTCCTCTTAGAATTGTACTCATAATATCAGTACCCACCACAACTAATGTAGAGACTCAGCGATGGATCCAGGGATCATGAGTACAGAATAGTTTGCTATTTATTTACAAAACTCCAACCGAAGCAAAGCATTGGACAAGAAACAACCCCTTTAAATGACTACATTATTTCAAATCTAATCATAAAAAATCTGCTTTATCAGAGAAAATGTGCCACTTTATAAAATGAATTTTGAGATATTACACCTAGCATCTGCAGAGCAAAAATCCTCCATTCTAAGGCACCCAAAGGGATATCTTATATAATAAAATATATGCTATAAATAATTGTCCATTTTCAGATCTCTCAAAAAAGTAAAGGGAGAGAGTCATGGCTTGTGTTACTGCCCATTGAAAATTCAATACAAAAATATAGTCGTGAAATGAGTGCTAGCTATCACATTTTTCAGACACTTATTCCATGACTATTCCCTAAAAGATAAGAGCAATCCCTTAAAATAAATTATGGGATCCACAATTGTTTAACAGGGGGTGATCAAAAATACTGTAATCGTGCATATATATACAGCATATATATAAATATATATATTGTGGTAACCAGAGTTTGGCAGGCCCCGATGCGAAATTTAGACCTGGGCCCCCCCCCCTCCACATGTTGATGAAATGTATGCGCCTCATGTAATGTTCTAAGGCTGCCTTCAGATTTGCAGATGCCTCCGCAGCGTTTTGTGGAGGTATCTGCAAGCATCTGCATGCAGACCGCAGCCCCTATGTTTATAATGGAGCGCACGGTGTCTGCAGATGCTTGCAGACTGCCGTGCGCTCCCATTGCCCGCCATGAGTGATCTGTGCGCATGCGGATGCCTGCGCACAAATCACACACTCTCGCCCGCACCAGGGACGCAACATGTCGCGTCCCTGGTGCGGACGAGACTGTGTGATCTGTGAGCAGGCATCCGCCTGCGCACAGATCACTCATGGCGGGCAATGGGAGTGCACGGCGGTCTGCAAGCATCTGCAAACACCGTGCGCTCCATTATAAACATAGGGGCTGCGGTCTGCATGCAGATGCTTGCAGATACCTCCGCAAAACGCTGCGGAGGCATCTGCAAATCTGAAGGCAGCCTAAATCCTTTAAAGACTCACAAATTGACCTCTCTTCCCATTCATTATGTATTAATGTCCCTCATCCTGCTATATATGGTCCTCCTCCTGGAACATGGCCCTTATCGTGGTATATATGTCTCCCATCCTAGTTTATATGGTCCGCCTCCCTCCGTCATAGTCGTTCAATTATTATAATGTATCCCCATATTCCTCCATATATTACAAGGTACCCCATAGTCCTCTATGTATTATAATGAATCCCATAGTCCTCCATTCATAAGGGAGGCCCCATAGTCATTCAATTATTATAATGAACCCCCATTATCCTCCATATAGTATAATGCAACCTCACATCCCTCAAAATATCATAATACAGCCTCATAACCTCTCCATATAGCATAATGCAGCCTCATATCCGCTCCATATAATATAATACAGCCTCACACCCCTCCATATAGTATAATGCAGCCTCATAGCCTCTCCATATAGTATAATGCAGCTTATAACTTCCCCATATGGTATAATGCAGCCTCATATCCTCTCCATATAGAATAATGCAGCCTCATATCCTCTCCATATAGAATAATGCAGCCTCATATTCTCTCCATATAGAATAATGCAGCCTCATAGCCTCTCCATATAGAATAATGCAGCCTCATAGCCTCTCCATATAGTATAATACAGCCTAAAAGCTCTTCATATAGTGCAGTCTCAATACTCTCCATATAGTATAACTCAGTCTCTAAACTCTCCATATTATGCAGCCCCAAAACCTACCATATAGTGCAGCCTCAAAACTCTCCATATAGTGTAGCCTTATATATGCAGCCTCATATCATTTCCATATAGGGCAGTATTATGTGCAGGCTCATATCCCATATAGGGCAGTATAATCGCAGCCTTATATCCCATATAGGGCAGTATAATGTGCAGCCTTTTATCCCACATAGGGCAGTATTATGTGCAGCCTTTTATCCCACATAGGGCAGTATTATGTGCATTTTTTATCCCATACAGGGCAGTATTATGTGCAGCCTTTTATACATATAAGGCAGTATTATGTGCAGCCTTTTATACCATATAGGGCAGTATTATGTGCAGCCTTTTATCTCACATAGGGCAGTATTATATGCAGCCTTTTTATACCATATAGGGCAGTATTATGTGCAGCCTTTTATACCATATAGGGCAGTATTATGTGCAGTTTTTATCCCATACAGGGCAGTATTATGTGCAGCCTTTTATCTCACATAGGGCAGTATTATATGCAGCTTTTTATACCATATAGGGCAGTATTATGTGCAGCCTTTTATCCCATATAGAGCAGTATTATGTGCAGCCTTTTATCCCACATAGGGCAGTATTATGTGCAGCCTTTTATCCCATATAGAGCAGTATTATGTGCAGCCTTTTATCCCATACAGGGCAGGATTATGTGCAGCCTTTTATACATATAGGGCAGTATTATATGCAGCCATTTATACCATATAGGTCAGTACTATGTGCAACCTTTTATCCCATATAGGGCAGTATTATGTGCAGCCTTTTATACCATATAGGGCAGTATTATGTGCAGCCTTTTATCTCACATAGGGCAGTATTATGTGCAGCCTTTTATCCCATATAGAGCAGTATTATGTGCAGTTTTTATCCAATACAGGGAAGTACTATGTGCAGCCTTTTATACCATATAGGGCAGTATTATGTGCAGCCTTTTATACATATAGGGCAGTATTATATGCAACCTTTTATACCATATAGGGCAGTATTATGTGCAGCCTTTTATCCTATATAGGGCAGTATTATGTGCAGCCTTTTATACATATAGGGCAGTATTATATACAGCCTTTTATACCATATAGGGCAGTATTATGTGCAGCCTTTTATACTCCATCCACACCCAGGCAGCAATCAACACCTGAAACGTATTCAGCTACAGATATATGATGAAGCATAAGTCTGATCCAGACTTAGTCTGATCCATGCATCTTCCAAACTACATCTTTCAAAGTACATTTTCTAAGTACAATACTTAGAAATAGACTAGAAATGGACTGGAAGAGACTGGTAGATAAAGAAACATAAATCCCCCACAATGTTTCCATTCTAATCTCTACCACCCTTACTACTTCCCTTCCACAAGTAAGGAACTAGTCATCAGTCCACCCTTCCTCCCCAGCCATCTGACCTCCTCTTGACTAGTATTTCTCCCCATACTGACTGCATCACCTTGTCCTCGGCTCCACCATCCTGTCCAGGACTGCTAGATCTCTTCCCCATCCACATCTCCCCTGGACTGTAGCTCATACCTTGGTGGCATCCCACCCCGGACTGACCCCTGGATGCCTCACCTGTCCCACGGCTGCTCCATCAGCCAACCCAGCAATCGCCTCTGTCAACCCCCGACCGCCTCGACTGATCCCCCAACTTCCCCATCTGACCCCCCACCTTACATCTCATCCCCTGGTCATCACCTCATCCCGTGACCGCTCCCCACTGATGACCATTCACCCACTACAACAACTTTCCCCACTCTGCTTCTGACCCCTGCTGCCACACTCACTCCCTGTTCTCCGTATGCAATGTTCCCGCTACTCCTCACTCTCACTCCCATCCTTCTCCACTTCCTACTACCCCCACTTATCCCCCCTCCCAGCAACAAAATACTGCTCTCACCCTCCATCCTGCCGAACCACCTCACCCACTTTACCGACCTTTTCATTCACTTTCAATCCTCAATCACCAAACAAGCACGCCCGCCTTGCAAGCTCTCATGCTCCCACCTGCTAACCCTCGGCCTACTCCTCCTCCTTGCCGGTGACATCTCTCCCAATCCTGGCCCCCCCCCGCAACATCCCCACAACAACCTTCATCCCGCGACCCACCGCCAACCCTCGCAACCTCACCACCACTAGCTCTCGCAACCCCACCAACATCAGACCCATTCCCCCAACCCATGCCCCACCTACCGCTCTACCCGGCGCACTCTGGAATGCCCGCTCAGTGTGCAACAAACTCCCAGACATCCATGATCTCTTTATCTCCAGGAAACTGTCATTCCTTGGCCTCACCGAGACCTGGCTCACCCCTTCCGACACGGCCTCCCCTGCCGCACTATCCTACGGCGGCCTCAGCCTGTCCCACACCCCCCGTCCCTCTGGCAAGCACGGCGGTGGAGTCGGCATACTGCTGTCCAACTCCTGCACCTTCAGCCCCATCCCCCAGCCCCCATCCGTCACTGTCCCCTCCTTCTAAGCCCACTCAGTCCGAATCTTCTCCCCCTGCAACCTCCAAATAGCCATCATCTACCGCCCCCCCGGACCCACCGCCTCCTTCCTTGACCACTTCACCACCTGGCTACTTCACTTCCTCTCCACTGACATCCCCTCCATCATCATGGGCGACTTCAATATCCCCATTGACACTCCCCGTCCAGCCGCCTCCAACCTTCTTTCCTTGACCACTTCCCTAGGGCTCTCCCAATGGTCCTCCTCTCCCACCCACGAACAAGGCCACACGCTTGACCTCATCTTTACCCGCCTTTGCTCCCTCTCTAACCTCACAACCTCGGTACTCACACTGTCCGACCACCATCTCTTGACCTTCTCCGCCCTCTCCTCCCCTGCCACACTACCCCCTCTCCGCAAACTTGATCACCCTCGCCGAAACCTAAAAGATCTTGATCTTCCTTTATTCTCTGAATCACTCCTCCCTCTCACCGACCTACCCTGCGCTGACGACATTGACATTGCCACCACCCTATACAACACCACCATAATGAACGCTCTCGACCTAGCCGCCCCCCTCACTCTCCATGCTCCACGCATTAACAGGCAACCCTGGCACACCACCCTCACTAAAAACCTGAGACGGACGTCCAGAGTCGCCGAGAGGAGATGGAAAAAGTCTCACACCCCCAAGCACTTTGCTCTGTTCAAGCAATCCATCACTGACTTCAAGACGGCACTCGCTACCGCCAAGCAAGTGTTCTTCTCAACCCTTATAACCTCTCTGTCCCGCAACCCCAAACAGCTCTTCAAAACTTTCAACTCCCTACTTCGCCCACCTGCTCCTCCCCCTTCTCCCCTCATCTCTGCTGAAGACTTTGCGACCTTCTTCAAGGAGAAGATCGACAAGATCAGAAGCAGCTTCGGTCCACTATCCCCACAACTCCCCTTCCCACCTACACTGCCCTCCTCCTCCATCAGCCACTTCCCCCCCATAACTGAAGACCAACTCTCCTCCCTCCTGTCAAAATCACACCTCACCACCAGCGCCCACGACCCGCTCCCATCCCACCTCATTCCCAACCACACCTCCATTTTCATCCCAGCCCTCACCCACCTCTTTAACCTTTCACTTAGCACTGGTACCTTCCCCTCGGCCTTCAAACACGCCCTAATCACGCCCATCCTAAAAAAACCCTCACTTGACCCTACCTCTGTCTCTAACTATCGCCCCATATCTCTTCTCCCATTCGCCTCTAAGCTACTTGAACAACACGTCCACTCCGAACTGTCCTCTCACCTCTCCTCGTCCTCCCACTTCGACCGCCTACAGTCCGGCTTCCGACCCCTCCATTCCACCGAAACAGCCCTGACCAAAGTCACCAACGACCTACTGACCGCCAAGAACAAACACCACTACTCCATCATGCTACTCCTTGACCTGTCTGCCGCTTTCGACACGGTTGACCACTCCCTTCTTCTCCGGATCCTGGAATCCCTTGGCATCACCCACCTTGCCCTCTCCTGGATCTCCTCATACCTAGCAGACCGGACCTTCAGCGTCTCCCACTCCCACACCTCCTCCTCACCCTACCCCCTTTCTGTCGGAGTCCCCCAAGGTTCGGTCCTGGGACCCCTACTTTTCTCCATTTACACTCTCGGCCTAGGGCAACTCATCGAGTCCCATGGCCTCCAGTACCACCTCTACGCTGACGACACCCAAATCTACCTGTCCGGCCCTGACATCACCTCCCTACTCTCGAAAATCCCTCAATGCCTTTCCGCCATCTCATCCTTCTTCTCTGCCCGCTTCCTTAAACTCAACATGGACAAAACTGAATTCATAGTCTTCCCCCCAAGAAATTCCACCCCACCTCCCAACCTATCCATCTGCATCAACGACTGCGCCCTCTCCCCAGTCCCCCAAGCCAAGTGCCTCGGGGTAATCCTCGACTCCTCCCTATCCTTCAAACCCCACATCGAGGCCCTCACCACCTCCCTCCGGCTCCAGCTCAAGAACATCTCACGGATCCGCTCCTTCCTCACCCACGACACCGCTAAAACACTCATCCATGCTCTTATCATCTCCCGCCTTGACTACTGCAACCTCCTTCTCAATGGCCTCCCGGCTAACTCCCTCACACCTCTCCAGTCTATCCTCAACTCCGCTGCCCGACTCATCTATATGTCCTCCCGCTACTCCCCTGTCTCCCCCCTCTGCCAAGCCCTTCACTGGCTCCCCGTCTGCAAGAGATCCCAATTCAAAACACTAACCATGACGTACAAAGCCATACACAACCTGGCCCCACCATACATCTCCGACCTGGTCTCCCGATACCTACCCTCACGCAACCTCCGCTCCTCCCAAGAACTCCTCCTCTGCTCCCCCCTCATCACCTCTTCACACAACCGAGTCCAGGACTTCTCCCGGGCATCTGCCTTACTCTGGAACTCCCTACCCGAACACGTCAGACACTCTCCTACCCTGAGTAACTTCAAGTGTCACCTGAAGACTCACCTGTTCCGTCAAGCCTACAACCTGCCATGAGACCCAGGCGAACGCCCCATACCTGACATTCCCCCATCCTACTGTATCCTAACCCACCCCTCATAGACTGTGAGCCCTCGTGGACAGGGTCCCTGCCCCTCCTGTACCTGTACGTCCTGATCACCTAGATTTAGTGTACTTGTTCTTGTCTCCCTCATCCTCATGTAAAGCGCCATGGAACCCAATGGCGCTATATAAATAAATAATAATAAAATAATAATAATACCATATAGGGCAGTATTATGTGCAGCCTTTTATCCCATATAGGGCAGTATTATGTGCAGCCTTTTATCCCATATAGGGCAGTATTATGTGCAGCCTTTTATCTCATATAGGGCAGTATTATGTGCAGCCTTTTATCCCATATAGGGCAGTATTATGTGCAGCCTTTTATCCCATATAGGGTAGTATTATGTGCAGCCTTTTATCTCACTTAGGGCAGTATTATGTGCAGCGTTATGACCACCCCCTTACTTTACTTACTTCCCCTGGCTCCCTTGCTGCTCCGGCGGGCTCTTCTTGCAGAGTCTGAGGATTCCAAGCCTCAGGAGAAGGAGGGAAAGGTGCCGCCGGCCTGCGTTCCACTGTGCATCAAGCAGGAAGTGGGAGGAGACGGCACAGTGGAACGCAAGCCAGGAAGCTGGCAGGTCAGAGGAGGAGAGGGGTGGGAGCAGCAGCAGGAAGCTCCCCCCTCCCCTTTCTCTGACACACGGGCCCTATCTGCCGCGCTGTCACAGGGATGTGTGTCCTCTGGGGCACACATTCTTGTAAAGCGGGCACCAGGCACTGCGATCAGCGGGTGCAGGGGGCGGCTGGCGGCGCGGGCCTCTTATAGCCCCGGGCCCCGTCGCACCCGCGACCCCTGCGACCACGGTGGTTACTCCACTGGTGGTAACTCGCTCAGGGTTCGCTTGAGCTGGGATCAAAGGGCCCATAGCTTTTGGGTGTCACTCAGTCCAACAGCAGAGATTCGGATGCAATCGGCACTGGGTCCGATTTATTAAAGTGAAAGCAAAACAGAAAGCAAGCAAAACAGCAAACAAAAGTCCTTGCCTGTCCGGCACTAACTAGACAGGATGCAACCTCACTGCAGACTGAAGGGCTTCTCCCTTCAGCCAAACCATATAAATACTGAGCACATGTCTTCACTCACGTGTGTCTTCATACACAGACAGGCCTTTTGTGTTTCCAGGCTGAGTCCCCTGCCCAGCATGGCCTGTCCTGCTCCCCTCTGCAGGATATAGGGAGACTCACCCCATATGTCCTCCACCTTTGCAGGCTTGTGCCAAACTGGCCTCCTCCCCAGGTGCAATTCAGTGTTTTTGTAATTAATCCTTCACACAGACCTCAGCTTTCAGCAGCAGCAGCTAACCCCGTGTGTGCTGCTACCGAGCCAACCTGTACTTACCCTGTGCATGCTGCAGGGTTTAGCAATCCCAGATTACCGCCGGTCACGTGAGTCATGCCAGCCACGTGCCATAGCGCCGGCATGCCTCACATATATGCCTCATATATATATATATATATATATAAACTAAGTAAAAGTCCATGCAGCACACAGCTATCACCAATGATGCACAGTGCTAACAAGCCATATTTGTTTGAGGAAAAAATTCAAAACTTACGTTTTTCAAAAAACTCAATAATCTTTCTTTTAATCTGGAGTTCTTGGTACATACATTGGCCAATGTCTGCTTGCTCATCAACTACGACAAAGTGACTCCAGGTCTGATGAGCCCTATCTGACATCCAAGCCCTCCTTGTCCACCCCCCACCTCGCGGTGGGCGGGCACCATCTAAACCCTCCATCACCTGTAGGTTTTTCTCAATTATATATATATATATATATATATATATATATATATATATATATATATTCGACCCCCTTGAACTTTTCAACCTTTTCCCACATTTCAGGCTTCAAACATAAAGATATATTATTTCCAATTTTTTTGTGAAGAATCAACAACAAGTGGGACACAATCTTGAAGTGGAACAAAATTTTTTGGATATTTTAAACTTTTTAAAAAAAATGAAAAACTGAAAAGTGGGGTGTACAATATTATTTTGCCCCTTTACTTTCAGTGCAGCAAACTCACTGCAGAAGTTCAATGAGGATCTCTGAATGATCCAATGTTGTCCTATGGGTGCGTGCACACGGTCCGGAGGAGCTGCGGGTTGGATGCAGCTCCTCCGGACCTGAGTGAAGCCGCGGGTGGCCGCAGGGAGACCGCAGCTGCCTTGTACTCACCATGTGCGGTGGGTGCTAGGCGGCTTCTCCCTGCAGTCACCCAATGGGAGCCGCTTCCGACTCCGCTCCAAACACCCGCTCCAAACACGCTGCCGGGGGGGGTAACGCATAGTGAGGATGGGATTTCTTGAAATCCCATCCACTATGCTAGTACTGTACTACGCAGAGTTTTGGACGCAGCGGCAAGACGCTGCGTCCAAAACACTACATACACTGATCGTGTGCACGCACCCTCAATGACTGGTAATGATAAATATAATCCACCTGTGTGTAATTAAGTCTCCGTATAAATGCACCTGCTCTGTGATAGTCTCAGGGTTCTATTTCAAGTACAGAAAGCATCATGAAGACCAAGGAACACACCAGGCAGGTCCGAGATACTGTTGTGGCGAAGTTTAAAGCCGGCTTTGGATACAAAAAGATTTCCCAAGTTTTAAATATCTCAAGGAGCACTGTGCAAGCGATCATATTAAAATGGAAGGAGTATCAGACCACTGCATATCATCTCGAACAAGGAGAAGACTGATCAGAGATGCAGCCAAAAGGCCCATGATTACTCTGGATGAACTGCAGAGATCTACAGCTGAGGTGGGAGTGGCAAGAAGAAAGCCATTTCTCAAAGATATACATAAAAAGTGTAATTTGAAGTTTGCAACAAGCCACCTGGGAGACACACCAAATGTGTGGAATAAGGTGCTCTGGTCAGATGAAACCAAAATTGAACTTTTTGGCCACAATGCAAAACGATATGTTTGGTGTAAAAGCAACACAGCTTATCACCTTCAAAACACCATCCCCACTGTCTAACATGGTGGTGGCAGCATCATGGTTTGGGCCTGATTTTCTTCAACAGGGACAGGGAAGATGGTTAAAATTGATGGGAAGATCGACGGAGTCAAATACAGGACCATTCTGGAAGAAAACCTGTTGGAGTCTGCGAAAGACCTGAGACTGGGACTGAGATTTATCTTCCAACAAAACAATGATCCCAAACATAAAGCAAAATCTACAATGGAAAGGTTCAATAATAAATGTATCCAGGTGTCAAAATGGCCAAGTCAAAGTCCAGACCTGAATCCAATCGAGAATCTGCGGAAAGAGCTGAAAACTGCTGTTCACAAATGCTCTCCATCCAACTCACTGAGCTCGAGCTTTTATGTAAAACAGAATAGGCAAGAATTACAGTC
Organism: Allobates femoralis; assembly: GCA_033576535.1. Classification (NCBI taxonomy): domain Eukaryota; kingdom Metazoa; phylum Chordata; class Amphibia; order Anura; family Aromobatidae; genus Allobates; species Allobates femoralis. The sequence continues at coordinate 18,065 of JARQOC010002311.1, forward strand.
TCTCGATGTGCAAAACTGATAGAGACATACCCCAAGTGACTTGCAGCTATAATTGCAGCAAAAAGTGGCGCTACAAAGTATAAACTCAAGGGGCCGAATAATATTACACACCCCACCTTTCAGTTTTTTATTTGTAAAAAAAAATTTAAAATATCCAATAAATTTCATTCCACTTCACTATTGTGTCCCACTTGTTGGTTCTTCAAAAAAAAAATTAGAATTTATATCTTTAAGTTTGAAACCTGAAATGTGGCAAAAGGTTGAAAAGTTCAAATATACTTTCACAAGGCACTGGATAGATAGATAGATAGATAGATAGATAGATAGATAGATAGATAGATAGATAGATAACAGAAAAAAAGTCTTTCATGTTTAAAACATGACTGGGGCAATATGGATCATGGCGCCATATTTCAAACACACTGAGTACAGTAGCGGACACCGGTCATCTCCCGGCTAGCTTGCCGCAGCTACTGATGCACAGAGGTCAGCGGCTCACCAGCCAGGAGATGACTTCCAGCTGGCGACCCGTGGACCTCTGTGCCACAGGTAGCCGCGGCTCCAGTCAGTGGCTTGCATGTGCTGCGGCCACCGTCGGCCGGACCAGTGTCGCCGGGCTGCAAATTGACGCGAAATTCGACCTTTGAATTTGCGCGCCTAGTTTCACAGTGTGCGCTCATTGGTGGCCGCCTCATGCGGCCACCAATGAGCAGCCTCTGCCTGGCGCGCGATTTCCATGACAGAAAGACAACATTAGATGATTGTATAGTAGATATCTCATCCCTGTACATCATATCTAATGTTTTTACCTCAGCCAATATATCCTTTGTAATGTTTATACCTCAACCCCATATGTCATATCTAATGTTCAAGATTCAAAGAAGCTTTATTGGCAGGACTAAACACACATTAGTATTGCCAAAGCAAATGTACAAAAGGGAATAGGAAAGGTGGATGGGAACAGATCCAGGGTGAGGGCATTGTTTATACATCAGCCTCACATATTCTATCTAATGTCCATTCCTCAGCCCCAGAGTGTCCTGTGTAATGTATACACTGAGACTGAGGTATACACATAAGATATGCATAGGCTCAGCTTCAATACAATCTAATGTACTTTATAAACCCCAGTCCCAGTGTATACATTATACAGGACATACATAGGCTGAGGAATATACTTTAGATAGGATATATGGTGCCAAGGTATAGACAATAGACAGGACATATTGAGGCTGAGGTATAGTATATACCTCAGCCCCAGTATATCCTTTCTAAAATATATACTTCAGCCCCATATATCCTATCCAATGTGTAAATCTCAGCCCCATATATCGTACCTAATGTGCATACCTAACCCCCAACCCCATAAATACTGTCAAATGGATATAATGCATATTCCTCAGACCTGTATAAACTGTATAATATATACATTTGTGGCCAAAAGTATTGACACCCTTGCAATTCTGTCAGATACTACTCAGTTTCTTCCTGAAAATGATTTCAATCACAAATTCTTTGGTATAATTATCTTCATTTAATTTGTCTTCAATGAAAAAACACAAAAAGAATTGTCCTGAAGCCAAATTGGATATAATTCCACACCAAACATAAAAAAGAGGGTGGACAAAAGTATTGGTACTGTTAGAAAAATCATGTGATGCTTCTCTAATTTGTGTAATTAACAGCACCTGTAAATTACCTGTGGCATCTAACAGGTGTTGGCAATAACTAAATCACACTTGCAGCCAGTTGACATGGATTAAAGTTGACTCAACCTCTGTCTATGTCCTTGTGTGTACCACATTGAGCATGGAGAAAAGAAAGAAGACCAAAGAACTGTCTGAGGACTTGAGAAACCAAATTGTGAGGAAGCATGAGCAATCCCAAGGCTACAAGTCCATCTCCAAAGACCTGTATGTTCCTGTGTCCACCGTGTGCAGTGTCATCAAGAAGTTTAAAGCCCATGGCACTGTGGCTAACCTCCCTAGATGAGGATGGAAAAGAAAAATTGACTAACATCCAAACAAGTTCAAGCTGCCCTGCACTCCGAGGGTAAAACAGTGTCAACCCGTACTATCCGTCGGCGTCTGAATGAAAAGGGACTCTATGGTAGGAGACCCAGGAAGACCCCACTTCTTACCCCGAGACATAAAAATGCCAGGCTGGAGTTTGCCAAAACTTTCCTGAGAAAGCCTAAAACGTTTTGGATGAATGTTCTCTGGTCAGATGAGACAAAAGTAGAGCTTTTTGGGCAAAGGCATCAACATAGAGTTTACAGGAGAAAAAAAGAGGCATTCAAAGAAAAGAACACGGTCCCTACAGTCAAACATGGCGGAGGTTCCATGATTTTTTGGGGTTGCTTTGCTGCCTCTGGCACTGGACTGCTTGACCGTGTGCATGGCTTTATGAAGTCTGAAGACTACCAACAAATCTTGTAGCATAATGTAGGGCCCAGTGTGAGAAAGCTGGGTCTCCCTCAGAGGTCAAGGGTCTTCCAGCAGGACAATGACCCAAAACACACTTCAAAAAGCACTAGAAAATGGTTTGAGAGAAAGCACTGGAGACTGCTTAGGCGGCCAGCAATGAGTCCAGACATGAATCCCATAGAACACCTGTGGAGAGATCTAAAAACGGCAGTTTGGAGACGGCACCCTTCAAATATCAGGGACCTGGAGCAGTTTGCCAAGAATGATGGTCTAAAATTCAAAAAGAGCATTGTAAGAAACTCATTGATGGTTACCGGAAGTGGTTGATCGCAGTTATTTTGGCTAAAGGTTGTGCAACCAAGTATCAGGCTGAGGGTGCCAATACTTTTTGCTTTTTGATTCATTCTCTTTTGTGTTTTTTCATTGAAGACAAATTAAATGAAGATAATAATACCAAAGAATTTGTGATTGCATTCATTTTCAGGAAGAAACTGAGTATTATCTGACAGAATTGCAGGGGTGTCAATACTTTTGGCCACAACTGTATATATATATATATTAGCTGTAGTACCCGGCTATGCCTGGGTTAATAAATAACTGCCGTTAGCTATAACAAAATAGAATTTGAATATGTCATATTAATGACCTGTAGGAAAATAGAAGCTGAGCTGTGATTGATTGCTATAGGCAGCCTAATAAATCTCCAGCCAACAGTAAATCCTCCCCCTGGCCGGGCAGTATATGTTACCTCACACATACACATAATAGACAGCTCATGTGACTGACATCTGCCTTAATTCCCTATATGGCACATGTGTTGCACATTGGCTGTTTTTAATCAAATGTTTATGTTTGGAAATTAAAGATATCACACGTGTGAGGCGAGTTGTGTGAGGTGATTTGTGCACATCTGTGTCTGTCTGTGTGGTGTGTGTGTCCCTGGGGTGTGTGTATGTGTGTGTTCCTGTGGGGGGGGTCTGTGTGGTGTGTGTCTCTGTTGTGTGTGTCTCTTTGTGGTGTGTATGTGTGTCCCTGTGGGGTGAGTACATGTGTCCCTATAGGGTGTGTATGTGTGTGTCCCTGTGGGGGGCTGTCTGTGTGAGGTGTGTGTGTCTCTGTGTTGTGTGTGTCTCTTTGTGGTGTGTGTGTGTCCCTGTGGGGTGAGTGCATGTGTCCCTAAAATTGTTTAGTGAATTGGAATGCGCAGGGTTAAAATTTCACCTCACAACATAGCCTATGACGCTCCCGGGGTCCAGACGTGTGACTGTGCAAAATTTTGTGGCTATAGCTGACAGCTGTCAATTTTCCTCCAACACTTTTCTATTCACTTTTTCCCCATTATGTAGATAGGGGCAAAATTGTTTGGTGAACTGGAACGCGCAGGGTTAAAATTTCGCCTCACAACATAACCTATGACGTTCTCGGGGTCCAGACGTGTGACTGTGCAAAATTTTGTGGCTGTAGTTGTGACGGTGTAGATGCCAATCCTCGATATACACACATACATACATACATACACAAATTCAGCTTTATATATTATATATATATATATATATATATTTATATATATATATATATCCAGAAAAAAAACAGGCAGCACTCCTATAGGATCTCAATGTGGATTTTATTCCAGCCTTATGTGCAACGTTTCGGATTTGATCCTCCTTCCTCAAGCATCAACTCCGAAACATTGCACATAAGGATGGAATAAAATCCACATTGAGATCCTATAGGAGTGCTGCCTGTTTTTTTTCTGGATCTATTGGAGGACGGTTGAAGCACCGTTTATGCAGGAAGTATTGCACCCGCTTTTATTTATAAGGTTGTGCTGATTCTATTTTTCATATTTATATATATATATATATATATATATATATATATACTAGATGGTGGCCCGATTCTAACGCATCGGGTATTTTAGAATATGCGGATGTGCGGCGGTGCGGGTGTACGGCAGTGCGGGTGTACGGCAGTGCGGTTGTGCGAGTGTACAGCGGTGGCCCCCTCAGTTCTCACCCGCTCCAGGCTTCTGTCCAGCCGTCTCTCACCCTAACATGTCTTCTTCTTCTTCATCCAGCATAGATGTCAACAATGCCAAGGTCTCAGGGGGCGGAGTTAACGGGGGCATCATAGTAGGCGTGTCCAAGTGCATAGCCCTGATGTGGTGGACGTGCCCTTGTTCACGGCCATTACGATGCCCCCTTTGGTAGCTCCACCCCCATCCCCCGAAGGCTTTGAATTTCTGGAGTCTATGCCACGAAAAGAAGAAGAAGAATGGCAAGGTGAGCGGTGGGCAGATGGAGCATGGAGCGGCGGCCGGGAGGGAGTGTGGAGCGTGTGAGCAGCGGGCAGGAAACCAAGAGGAGGGGGGGCTGGGAGACCAGGCTGACTGTGCCTGTTTCGCTGTAATGGAAATCCCACGTCACTGATTGGTCGCGCCCAGCCTGCCACGAACAATCAGCGTCGTGGGTTTTGCATTAGAGACAGTGTGACGTGAGTGCAAGGTGAGTGTAGGGCTAAGTCTGAGGTGAGTGCAAGGTAAGGGTAGGGCTAAGTGTGAGGTCAGTGCAAGGTGATTGTAGGGCTAAGTGTGAGGTGAGTGCAAGGTGAGTATGACGTGAGTGCAGGGCAGAGTGTGACGTGAGTGCAGGGCAGAGTGTGACATGAGTGCAGGGCAGAGTGTGACGTGAGTGCAGGGTAAATGTGAGTGGTGGGTGAATGTGAGTACAGGGTGAGTGTAGGGTGTGTGTGGTGTAAGTGGTCTGCAGTACCTTGCTCCTGGTGCTGTGTGCGTTTAGCTTAAGGACCTCTGGTGATGTCACAGCCATGTGACCTTGCTCCGGCCATGATTGTGGCATCATCAGAGGTCCTGTAAGTATAGAGCCCTCGTCACACATAAGGACGCACCAGTGATACCAATAACGAGATGACCTGACCGGGATCGCTGGTGCGTCGTTTTCACAGCTGTTCATTTCAAATAGTGGGACGGGAAAGCTGACAATGAAGTCAGCTTTCCCGCCTGCTATGTGAGTGTAGCACTGTCGTCTCTGTCACGGCAATCCCACGTCGCTGATGCGTCGACAGTGCTTTTTTTGTAAAAAACATATTTGCTGGTACGCATTTCAGATTAATTTTCCCTATGCACAGGGGTGCAGAAAGGCTCTCTGCCGCCTGAGCCTACGTGAGGACCGGGGCAGTGGGGTTGTTGTCGGCGGCCGCAGGTGGGTGGGGTAGGGTTGCTATCGGCGGCCGCGGGTGAGGAGCAGGGAGGGGGGTGCTGTTGGTAGCCGCCACTGGTGATTGTACCTTATGCAACCGGCGCACGTCACACAGGGAGCGGCTGCATGGTGCACACGCCGCTCCCCATCTGCTCTGTGGCTCCCTTTGCCTCCTTGCCGCCTAAGCTTAAAGGCTCATATTGATCATTGGACAGTGCGGCCCTGCCTATGCATGGCACACGTCCCCTATGCATGGCACACGTCAATTATGCATGGCACACATCCCCTATGCATTGCACACGTCAATTATGCATGGCACATGTCCCCTATGCATGGTACACGTCCATTATGCATGGCACACGTCCATTATGCATGGCACACATCCCCTGTGCATGGCACACGTCCCCTGTGCATGGCACTTGTCCCCTATGCATGCAACACTTCCCCTATACATGCAACACATCCCTTATGCATGCAACACTTGCCCTATGCATGGCACACGTTCCCTATGCATGGCACACATCCCCTATGCATGGCACACATCCATTATGCGTGGCACACGTCCCCTATGTGTGGCACACATCGATTATGCATGGCACACGTCCCCTATGTGTGGCACACATCTCCTATGCGTGGCACATGTCCATTATGCAGGGCACACGTCCCCTATGCAGGGCACACATCCATTATGCATAGCACACATCCCCTATCTGTGGCACATGCCCCCCTGTGTTAGTTATGGCCCCATGCTGCTCTATTCTTCCCTCCTCCAGCACTGATCTCCCGGTCTCCCTCGTGCTGCTGTGATTGGGCAGAGATGATGCTGCACAGCTCCTCCACTTCCTGGTTCTGTGCGGTCATGTGATCGGTAGAGTGTGACATTATCTCTGCGTGTGATCACAGCATCAGCCGGAGACGGGAGAGACACGGGAGATCAGCGCTGGAGGAGAAGCCAGGAGGTAAGTATAGAGTTTATTATTTTATTATGGCAGCAGCATGGGGGCCATATCTAACATAGTGGGGCATGTGCCATCACAGGGGGCTCAGGACCATATAATATACGCCACTCCCCCAGCCCATCACCGTGGTGCGGTTTCAGCACCATGGTGATGGAGAGCGACTATGCATATTATATGAGCGGGAGCAGGAGATCTCCTGCTCTTTCCTGCATCCTCCACCAGCCTCCCCCAGCTCACATTTTCTGGTACACTGTACCGTCGCAAGAAAAGCACTGTCCGTTGCCGTCGCCAGGTTTTGAATGCGAGCGCCTATTTGCATAGTCAGCGCTCATTGGTGGCCACCTCTGGCGACCACCAATGAGCGGCCTCTGTCTGGCGCGCGATTTCGGCTTCAGATAGATGCCTTAGACAATTATATAGTAGATATATGTATATACCCTATACATCAATAGGTGCATGTATGTACAATTGTACCAAGTATGTACAGCTCCACGATATATGTTACTGACACGTAACTAAGTTTTAGTATGTACTGTGGAGCTGTGTATATGTTATTTAGTATGAAGTTGTGACTGCATATATACACCAGTATATAATGTATAGTAGGGAGGCACCACTATATACTATTCTACATATACACTGCTGCACAGTGCCACTTCTGTCCTGTATATTGGTGCAATCCTCGGTATCTGCATTATTCTGTACACATACACTGTACAGTTGCACAGTGCCACTTTTCCTGTTTTGTATACTAGGTGTAATTCTCAGTATCTGCATTATTCTGTATATATACACTGAACAGTTGCACAGTGCCACTTTTCCTGTTTTGTATACTGGGTGTAATCCTCAGTATCTGAATTATTCTGTATATATACACTGCGCAGTACCACTTTCCTGTCCTGTATACTGGGTGTACTCCTCAATATCTGCATTGTTCTGTATATATACACTGAACAGTACCACTTCTCCTGTCCTGTATACTGGGTGTACTCCTCAATATCTGCATTGTTCTGTATATATACACTGAACAGTTGCACAGTGCCACTTTTCCTGTTTTGTATACTGGGTGTAATCCTCAGTATCTCTATTATTCTGTATATATACAGTGAACAGTACCACTTCTCCCCTGTCCTGTATTCTGGTGTAATCCTCAGTATCTGCATTATTCTGTAAAAATACAGTGCACATGACAATCGAGGGAGGATCTCCGGTCGTAAATTGGCTGGTTACTTACTATCACCAACCGTTATAGCCTTAAAATAATACACATACTGCAGTGACTTGGTTTAACAAATTGGCCACAGCAGCCTTTATTGCCTATTGTTTACATACTAACATAATATAACAGGGTACACCGTACCCCCGCTGCCGTGACAATACCAAAGCTTCGCACCATACTTTCAGGTTTCATTCATAAACACATCTCAAATGCCTTCATAACTGAACTCAAAACCAGGGAGGGTGGGCGGGAAACTTCACAGGCTGTCCCCAGGAAGTGGAATGAGGGGACTTCCTTCTTTGTCCCCAGTATCTTCCCTTAAGCTCCCCCTCTTCCTCCCCCTGACCAACCCCCATTCCATTTGTCTCATCAAATATTCCCATTCCTTCCTCCTCCAATTAACTCCCTACCTCCTCGAATGTCATGTGGCCCCTCCACCCTAGGGTTCCTTGGCCTGCTTGACAATCGAGGGAGGATCTCCGGTCGTAAATTGGCTGGTTACTTACTATCACCAACCGTTATAGCCTTAAAATAATACACATACTGCAGTGACTTGGTTTAACAAATTGGCCACAGCAGCCTTTATTGCCTATTGTTTACATACTAACATAATATAACAGGGTACACCGTCCAACGGGCGTCCCAACTTAAACAATAGGCCCTCCCATCATTTTACCCATGGATAGGCCCGGTCCATAAGCCTCTAAAACTTTTGTCCCTGGCCGCAATATCACCGGCCCCAGGGACGAGGTATTGGTTACCTAGAACCAATACCCCACCCTTGCAGAACCCCGTGCCTGCAAGGTACCTTTAACCTGAGCCCCTCAACCTTTGAAGTGGCTCATCTCCCCCTTCCAAATGTAAATCCCCTGCCTCTGGACCAGACCTACCCCCGCCACAGGACAGGACAAGTGACCTCTTACTTGGCCTGGACCCGCCACACACCAAACGCTTGCTCCACACCCTCTCTCAAATCCAACATCCACATATCCAAGCCAATCTCCGTCAAGTGCACCAAATCAGACCTCAGATATTCTCTCGATCTCGACTCCAATTCTCTGTGCCGTACCACAATCCCCCCGTTACGTGCCACAAATGCC
>JARQOC010002312.1:0-26931 GCA_033576535.1 Allobates femoralis
TAACTACAATATTACTTGAAATGTAGGTAAAAGCAGCCATGCAGCAAGCCACATTGGCTAATGTGTCCACTATGCATACCAAAAACATACATTGCACATGTGTTGTTTTTTAGTAACCATGGCCACATATGTTGCCAGTGTACTGTCCCTCGTGGAAACAATAATTTTGTGTCCCACACACATTACATGCTTACAACATTAGTCTATTAAAATGGGCTAAAGACAAGAGGCACACAATGAAAAGTTCCAAACACTATGTTGAAAACCTGTCTGTTCCAAATGTTGACCTTGTGCTTTCAACCAGATGCCGAGGAATCGTCTTCTGAGGATGATCAACACCCTGGACCATCTGGAGTTGCCCCCCAGAACCCACCCCTACAGCAGCCAGCAGGAACACCCTCGGCCAGCAGCAATGAGGAGGAGGAGGAGGCTGATGCAGCATCATGGGAGGACTGGCTGCACTCCGATAGCGACCTGCCATCACCACCCTCAACACAGGATGCTGCGGAGGAAGAGGAATTGACTGGGAGGGATGATGGGCCACCGTCCAGCCTGGACCCTCTTGCCAACAGGCTACATCATCTGGCCACAGAGCCCCAGCCCGCCCATTACACCACCCCCAAGCATTTCAAGCTCTGTGCCCAGCCCAGGGGTGGACATGTCCCCAGAGCCAGCCGGGGATGATGTGCGGCCCCCAACTGGCCCTGTGGAGGAGGCGAGGGCTGAGGAGGATAGGGCCCCAGACTTACCAGACTATGGTGGTAAGTGTGTATTGATGGGGTCTACACCCTGCATAGTGGAGTTATGATTGTGTTGAGCGACAGAGTTTTGTTGGCAAGTGTGTAACTGATATGTTTTCCTAAATGTTTGTGCAGATGATGAACGTGCAGGGTCAGCTGGATGGAGCCTGAGTCCATCCCCATCCACCCCTGATAGTGGTGAGGGAGAGGAGCAAGAGCGTAAGTACCATACATTGATTTGGACTTTGTACAAAAAACCATGTACGGTCCCACAGTAAAAGTGTTCTTCCTCAACATACAGGTGTCCCTAGTGTCGTGGAGGATTTGGAGGCCCAGATCCAGTTCCTACACCAGCTGCAGTCAGCCATTCACCAGCATCTGCAAGAGCTGGGCCGCCTACTTTACATGCTGGGTGGCCGCCAGCAACAAGATGGAGGGCTCCCATAAGGGTGATGGAATGGGACCCTCTAACGCTCCATGCGGACATGACGGAGTGTTTGTCCATGTTGGATACCCAAATATTGTTGTTCTGCCATGTTGGCATTATGTTTTTTTTTTTTTGCCCCTGTTGGGCTCTTTTCTTATAGTGTCCAACATTTGGACCATATGTAATGTGTTGGGGCTACCATGTTGGGCTCTTTTCTTATAGTGTCCAACATTTGGACCATATATAATATGTGTTGGGCCTACCATGTTGGGCTCTTTTCTTATAGTGTCCAACATTTGGACCATATGTAATGTGTTGGGCCTACCATGTTGGGCTCTTTTCTTATAGTGTCCAACATTTGGACCATATGTAATGTGTTGGGCCTACCATGTTGGGCTCTTTTCTTATAGTGTCCAACATTTGGAGACTCCCAAGCCAGTTGTGGTTCTTCCTACACTGAAACACAAATGCGTCCTTGTTGTGCTTGGTATTGCCCCTTTTAAAAAACCTATTAAATGTCGAAACCCAATCTGTTAAGTCAGTGTCTTTCTGAACGGACCCAATTAATTCCATGTTATGGGAGGTTTCTGCTGGTCTTTAAGGGCATCATGGCCAAATAATTGCCTCAACCGGTTGAGGTAGAGGAAGGGATCCATAACACATGTTGTAACACAAGGTGCACATTGTCAGCATGCCGTCTGTCGACCAACCACCCAACCTTTATTAGGAAAGTGATATTAAAATTTTGCCAATGCTGTTACACCATCAACCATAAATGTGGATGTAGACTTTCAGATCTGCCAGCTGTTGAAGCCTGCCACCATTAATATTGTCCCATGTTTTAGACCACATACAATGATGGTAAGGACACCTCTGCGGCCTTGTGGGTACACCAATAAGTAGTGAAGGCTAATGCTGCATACCAAAGGTTTAAGTATAATTGCCCTCTACATATGTACGTGTTGCTGGATCCAGCATGTGGCCTACTCTACCTGGTCAGCGGCAAACATTTTATTGGTCAACTTGCAAACACCATGCCAAAATCAGGGACAACATATTTAAGGTGTGTGAACATAAAAGATATTTATTTTAAATCAAAAGCCGGAATATCCGTTCACAGCAATGTGAGAAAAAAAATACTGACACTATTTGGTCAACAGAAATAAAAGTGCAATTGTTGCACTAAGGGCACAAACAACCAAAAAAAACCAGAGTAGGTAATGGCCAATTAGCCGGGAAAAAAAAAAACAATAAAAACCGGGAAAGAAGCCATGAAACCAGAAAACTATAAATTCTGAAAATGGGGCAGAAAATAATGATCCCCTTCCGGGTAGAAGGGGTTGTCCGGCTGCTGCGGTTGGTTCAAAGGCCCTCTGCGAGGCATGGCCTGGCCTTGGGCAGGTGGTGGTGCTTGCTGAACATGGGGGGGAGGGCCCATGTACTGCCAGGCGGGTGGGTTGGCTGGTGGCTGGGGAAGGGGAGCAGGGAAGGTGGAATCGGCGGTGAGATTACCCAAACGGGCCTGGTCCATCACCAGCAGTATCACGCGCTCACAATGCTCCCTTTGCTCCATGCTAAACGTGGGGAGTCGCTCAGCCACCACTGCAGCAAAGGGGCATTGTGGCTCACGCACCTGCTGGGTCAGGACTTGCTCGGCCAGTGCGACAAGGTCAGGGCCTGAGCTTGGTGGTGCATGGCGTGGCCGGGCCCGTGCCCGTGAAAATTGCATAGGGGGACGGCTGGGCGCTGACGCACCCTCTTCATGCGGCTGAGATGGAGGCTGCTCCGGCCACTCCGACACCGACCCGGAAGAGGGACCTTCAAGCGGATCCTACAAGTTGAAAGGAAGAACACATGAGCACACATGCCATTACACTTTAGGTGGTCATTTTGCCAGAAAGGATCAAGTTACATGTATGTCACTAACCCACATTGTGCCTGATGTCCTAGCAAAGTCCATGACAGGGCCTTACAGCTTGTGCCAATAACACAACACTCACTACTTGTGTGCTAATCGATTGCTTGCTAAAATTGGAGGTGGTTTGAAAAGCCTTAATCAAGATGGGAGGACCATCGGGTCTATTGTTGCCTTCTCTACATTTAAAACTTGGCTATGATTTTGGGCAAGAATGTTTATGATGTGAGCATTTTGAAAGATTGGTCTAGGTGACCGACTTTCATTTGCCCCCTCCACGGCATCCACAACATTGGCCTATGGGGCTCGGCAAAATCGTCGCTGTCGAGGGGTGGCCGTGGCTCCTGCTGCTCCATGGTGAAGAGGAGCTGGTCATAGTACCATAACGTCGGGGTGTAAACATCCCCCGCTGCCATGCCTGACCGCCGGGACTGGCTAACTTTTTTGTGCTCCTTTCCAAACACAGTCTTGAGGTGCTGGATTTTTTTCTTAATGTAGTCCAGGTCGAGTTCCTGGCCTGGCAGATATTGGCGGGCCACCACCAGGAGCCTCTCATAAGCCGCATTGCGAAGGGCCCTGTTGGTGTACCCTACCGCTCGAGTTTGCCACAGGCAGGGGTTCTCCCTGTACGCCTCAATCAGGGCACTGATATATTCCCTATTTGGCCGGGGCATCTGCAAAACAAATAAGAAATGCAATCAGTAACAATCACTGTGGCACATGGTCCAAACCATGTGTAAAATAACAGCCACAGGTTGAAAAGTCACCTGGCATGATCAATGTGAAAAGCCCCAGCTCAATAACACAACACCACACTTGTTTATAACCAACAATGTTGGTCAAGTCACTGGGATGTGTGCTGTTGTGACAGTGACAGTCCAAACTTTGTGCCTGGAGTACCATATAATAACCTGAAGTTTAGATGGCTCAGTCTCATCATATGATGTGAACATACCTTGACTTAATCCAACACAGTGTGTAGACTGTTAACACTTTTGAAAGCACAAAATATGCTGGCCGCCTGGCTGCTGTCAGTCCCACTTGTATCAAGGGACACACAAAACAGCAGGTCCAACACACATGTTCACAGTGCACTATTTATCCAAATTGATCCAACAGCTGTTGGACATGACAGGTGCGATATGCATAGACATCGCAATTACCACGCCCGGTATAGGACGTAACTGCTGCGCTGGGTGTGTTCGTGCGGTTTCTGCCACGCCTGCCGTGGAACATAGCCCCGGCGTTGTGTGTGGCTCAATGGCTCACCACGCCTGTTTGGAGGGCGTAACATCGTGTGGGTGTGTGGTTTATCGTTGAGGAGACACGTCTGGTAGGGGGACGTCTCGCCTTGTCATTGGCTCGGGCGTGTATATATAGAGTTTCCTGGAGATGCACAATGTCTTTGCTGCGGAGTTGCTGCCGGTATGTACTTGGAGAGTCAGCATGTGAAACATTGTGAAGGGGGGTCACTATAGCGTTGTCAAAAGAGATATGACGGGGTTTGTGTTGTTGCCCCCCCTCTGCTGTTTCCATGATGTTTTTTTTTGTTTTGGTTTACATTTTTCGTTATATAGCAAAATACAAGGACTGAATCATTACCTTGTGGCATTGAAGTCATCGGGACATAGTTCGTATTTTCGGTGACTTGACATTGGAGTGACACCCATCTCAGCGACCACTGCATGTGAGTTATTATTGTGTGTCTGTAGTGTAGCTTTTTCCATACATATGGTCCTCCATGTGTCTGATGTTCATGGTGTTTGCGTTGTTCATGATGTAGGAAGTGTGATGTTGGTTGGGATCTCAATGTGTGTAGGGCTTTTTGTGTATTGTATTTTGTTGTGCAAGGCATTTAGCCGTGTAAAAACATGTTGCATTCCTCAACACCTTCATTCATACTGTAGGTGTTGTTGGCTTTTAGTACATGTTTTCAACATGTGTACTGCACCTGTACATATTTTGGCAATGTCATGCTCCTTAGTGGGTTCAGTTTGGATGTTCACATTGTTGTAAAACCACCTTTGTGCCTAGGCAGCATAGTAAACATACTTTTGCCTCTAAACAGCATGAATCCAGATCAACGTGCCGTGGTGGGGGCTGCTTTACTGGTGCGGGTAGCACGTGTGGAGGATGAGAGGGTGGAGAGACGCCGGAGGAGACCACGACGCATCTGGGCCAGGGAGTGGCTGCAGCAGCGCGATCAGCATTCCCACATTTGCCTTCTGCACCAACTTCGGGACGACTTCCCACGGGACTTCCAAAATTTCCTCCGGATGACAGATGAGACCTTTCAGATCTTGTTGGCAGCAGTGTGCCCGCTCATCAGACGTCAGGATACAGTTATGCGTCCAGCAGTGCCTGCGGTTTCTCGCAACAGGTCGCACCATGCAGGACTTGGTCTACTCGTCTGCCATATCACGTCCCCTCCTTAGCCAACTAATCCCGGAGACATGTGAGGCTATACTGCGGGCTCTAGCTCCGACTTACATGCGTTTGCCGCAAAACCCAGAAGAATGGCTGGCCACTGCCGCAGAATTCAGCCAGAAGTGGCAATTCCCAAACTGTGGTGGGCCATTGATGGGAAACATGTTCGGATCACCCAACCCCACAACAGTGGCTCATTTTTTTATAATTATAAATGCTATTTTAGTATTGTTTTGATGGCAGTGGTGAACGCGAATTATGAGTTTGTGTCGGTGTCAGTGGGCACAAATGGGAGGGTTTCTGATGGCGGGGTTTTTGACCAATCGTCGTTTGGTCAAAAACTGAAAACTGGACGTCTCAATTTACCACCCACCAATCGCACCTGTGGAAACATGAACTTTGTGTTCCTGGCAGATGAGGCCTTTCCGCTACATCCTAATTTGATGAAGCCATACCCCCAGAGGCACCTAAATGCCGAACAACGCATTTTCAATTATAGGCTTTCCCGGGCACGGCGAGTGGTGGAGAATGCCTTTGGCATCATGGCTAGCCGTTTCCGAATTTTCCACACGGCCATTAATATGAAACTCGAATCGATTGACCTTGTAGTTATGGCCTGTTGTGTGCTCCACAATTTTCTGAGACGCCGGGATCGCCAGGCCTACACACCACCAAACTTTGAGGACCGCATTGACTCCAGCAATGGTGAGGTGGTGTTGGGGGGCTGGCGTGCTGATGCCCCACAGATGGCAGGACTACAGCCATTAGGGGGTGGAAGCAGCCGCCAGGAGGCACAGGAGATGAGGGACCGGTACTGCCAGTACTTTAATGGTCCACGGGCTGTGAGCTGGCAACACAACCTCCCCTAATTATTAGTGTGCCATGGGGAATTATCCATTGCACAGTTTCACTGTGTCCTGCAGCTCCGGCTTGGAGGCAGGACATGTGTCCCTTTTTTTTTGGCGGAAGAGGTGTGTTTTTTTTTTTTTAAGATACCCACATTTAGGGATATTTCAGTTAATGTTTTGAAGAGGGCCAGGCCTTGGCCATTTCAGGGGAGCTATGTGTTGCAGACATACCTCTTGTCTGTGACATGAGCCAGGGATTTGGCTTCTTGGTGCTTGTTGGCACTATTTTTGTTATTTGTGTTGAAGGGCCCGGCTTATGGGTCCTGTGAGAGACGGGTGGGTCCAGGACCCACATACCTCCCCAAAGGCCCTTGTGACAGTGGTAACATTTTTGTTTAGGAGCACCTAGGGACAGAGTTAGGACTGTCTCGACCAGGGCCTACCGTGACGTTGGTGAGGCAGCTTAATGTGCGTTTTGTGGCAAAAACGTATAAACCAAAAGGCCCTGATTTTTGACCCATAACTTGTTATTTGCTACATTGTTTTTGTTGGAAAACGGATTACATGCACACACGCATATGTTGGACCACATATATGGTGGTCACAACACAAGTGTTGCAAAGCACAGTAGAGGAGGACACAAACATTAGGGCACCAGGAACAATGAATCTTCAGAGGCGCTTTGCCTCCTTTGCGTTGTCATACATTTTCCCCACAATCCCGCTTGACAACACATGCGCTTTCTCACACACTTTAAATCAAACATCAGCAACAGCACACAGCAAACACACATGCGTTTCACAGGCGTTTGGCAAAAAAAAATCATGCCGCACACACAGCTCGCTACAGGGTGATTAATTAACGGATCGTTAAAACTACAAGAATTGAGCAACGCATATGTGATCGAATTCTGCACGACGCAGCAGGGGGGATAGCGTTTTCTACCTTTTCACCAATCAAAATTATTTCTGGGGTACAGCACATCGTGTTTACACATGTACATTGCGACCAACATCACAGGACATTCTGGAGATGAGGCCGCCATGTTTCAAAGGACATCTGACCAATGAGGACGCAGTACTGACCACCAATGGTGTAGTGAGGGGCGCAGCTTGGAGACCATGTACCACACCTATGTGCTCCAATTAAACATTGGAAGACGCCCACATTTGCCACAACATCGTTTAGGAGGTTTCTGTGTGACTGTTTGCTGAACGATGTCCACAGAGGATAAGTGCATCGCTCAGACGACCGCTGGATCGCTGCATCGGAGAATCGTCTGAGCGATGTCTGTGGGTGTAGCGTTGTGATGAACGATCTCACACGTCATTCGGACGATGTGCAAATCTGACATCGTTTACGACATCGTTAGCTAGATCTTAACGTGTGACGGCCGCTTTAGGAATAGATCATCAATATTAGATGCCAAGTCAATGCCTCCAACATTTCTTGCAAGAAAAAATGTAACTTTTCTCCCTCAGTGAGCTAGATGCTTGTCTGCAGTAATTACACATTTTTAAACAATCATTGTGTATCCTGAAGCAATAAAATAAAAAATAAATGTTGCAGATGTGAACAGGATCTTTAAACCTTTGCTCTAATTTTTGTATCACGTTTTCCTTCACGACTCCTGCTCTCCATGTACGGCACTGCGTGAGATGCGTATCTCGCAAACCACTGTACATGGAAATCACCAGTGGGTGTCCGATATGTAAATAGCCGATAGCCCCAATCATGAGCATTGCAGCAAGGTAACACCAATCGCAGGCATTTAACCCCTCGGATACTGTCAATAGTGACAATAGCATTAACTTACTAGAGGAAGGAGGTTACCTCTTTTCTTCCATCAGCACAACGATAGAAGGAAAGAGGGAGCCTCCTCCCTCTAGTAAGTTAAAGCCACTGTGTTAATGCTATTGTGTTGTGCTGATTGGGGTACTCATGGAGATCTTGGAGACAATCAGCACAACACAATAGCATTAACACAGTAGCATTAACTTACTAGAGGGAGGAGGCTCCTTCTTTCCTTCCATCGTTGTGCCGATGGAAGAAAAGAGGTAACCTCCTCCCTCTAGTAAGTAAATGCCACTGTATTAATGCTATTGTGTTGTGCTGATTGTCTCCAAGATCTCCATGAGTACCCCAGACTGAATAATGGCCATGGGATCACCCAGGTACAGTGGTGATCATCGGCGTCATCGGGGGGCGTTGTGCCCGCGCTCAGACGGTGCCGCACCCGCAAGTGGGCGGGACGGGGCGGAGAATACAGGAGGGTCCGAAAACACGCCTAATAACGGTGATCTAGACCGCGGTGGCCGTGACAGGCCCAGCCTGGGACCTATGGATGTGAATATCGGTGCGGCGGCCGCCGCAGTGGGACTCCGGTGGTGGGCAGAAGAGCTGTGCCGCTCAGTGGTAGCTGTAGGGGGGGTCTAAATGAGCCTAATGGGGTAGCCCTCCGCCTGCTGCAGGTTAGAGTCATCCGAATGGGGGCAGCAGGGATGGAACAGTCTCACCTGGAGTTCTGTGAGGTCCATTCTGAAGAATCTCAACCCAGTCTGCCTTGTGGGAAGCTGGGGAGCCCAGTGTGGCTGATGCTGTGCAGGTGCCGACTGTGGCTGCAGCAATTCAGGTTGTGAGAAATTGGTGCAGGCCCCTGTGAGGGGGACTGGAAGGAAGCAGTCATCAGTCCTTGTCACTGGGGGTACTGGGGTCTGTGCCAGGTGCAGAAGGGGTATGGGGAGGAGACACTCCGCATGCCCTTCCGTTGATGGTGTGGGAAATCGGTGCCCAGGGGAACAGTCACCCAAAAGTCTCAGGAGCCCAAGATGGCTCCCACGTCGCTGGAAGTGGTACATGGAGGCGACACTCCACGTACCAGTCTGTTGGTGGCTGGGAAAGTGGTGCCCGTTAGGGCGCTGTCACCTGTCTAATATGCCGATGTAGGGAAATGGTTCCAGAAAAAAGGAGACGAAAAAAAAAAAAGAGATGTGTCTACTACGAACACTAAGCTAAAATTGGTGTTGCCTGGCCCAGCCAGGAGGTGTATGCTGCAAAGGAGGAGCTGTTTTTCACATTTGCTTGGTGTCGCATTCTAGGGATAAGCAGCATAACCCATGGTCCTGTGTCCCCCAATGAGGCGATGAGAGAATGACAATACTGCACTGGTTGTTAATGATGGGTCACTCAGCAGCTAAGATAATGTTTTTCTTGTGTTGTACGACTTATTTTCTAATTTTTCTGTGCGCCTTTAAAAACTGCATTTTATGGCTGTGTGGGTGTGGCCAGCAGGTGATAAGGAGCAGTGCAGTGTGACAGCAGAGAAAGAGCAAGATAGATCCTGAGCTGTGTGGTGAGCTAGCAGAGAAGGGGTTAACAGATTGTGACTGAGCTGTGTGGAGGCAAATGACATATCTTTCCTTGGCACAAATTTCTGAAGAGTTTGCCCTGATCCTGACATTACTCAGCGTACAGTGCAGTTGGTAAGCAATGTGATACATTGTCTCCTCATGAGCTGCAGTCAGCAGTGTAGGCCACACCCTTTTTTACCTTACAAGGATACATGCCACGTATTCACTGAAGACCAATCTGACTGATAATGAACATATCAATACAAAATTGGCTCACAGCACCTTATGGCTAGGCAGGGTCGTTATAGTTCTCCTCAGTTGGGGCGCACGTCAGCCAAGGAGTCCTTCTTGGATAACATAGAACCAACAAGATAAAAAGGACAGCGCCTCACAAGTCGGTGAATGTATCAAATCTTCATTTTATTCTGCCTCCCATGCGACATGTTGATTCCTGAGGATCTTTCCCAAGCTTGGATCGATATGTCGCATGGGACGCACGATAAAAAGGAAAATTTGATACAGTCACCGACTTGTGAGGCGCTGTCCTTTTTATCTTGTTGATAATGAGCATATGTCAGCTTCAGACACAGTGCAGTGGGGGGCACGTTGTGGAAGGTTTATGAATGGTAACTAACCAAATTTTCTAATGAAGTATATTGGAAAGCTTATTAAAATCAGTTGCTCTACAATATTATTAAGTAAAAATGTAAACAGTGGTTATGCTTTAAAAAAAATAAATAAATAAAGCATTTCACATTAATGGAATTTTGGGGGCTTTCCACAATACTGGTAACACAAAGCAAAATGGCTCCCCCAAAAGAAATGTAGTGAATTACGTGCTCCCAAATCTAAATCCCCCCACGGTGTGCATATACTACAGTTAATATGCACATGTTTGGCATTACTGTAGTGAGGAGAGCCCGCTTAGAAGCTGAAGCTGTGCAGTACAATGACAGATTCGCAATTGTCACTCAGAAAATTCACCTTCTGCTTGTTTCTGTAAAACACCCATCAAGTCAAAAATGTCACTACACCAGCTAGTTCAAGGAAGGGTGTAAGTTCAAAATTGGGGTCACTTGAGCAACGGGTTATTTTGCTGATCTGGCATCTCAGGGACTCTGCCAACGTGACATTGCACTTGTAAACCATAGAAGCAAAAATATGCATTATAATATGGCACGCTTTTCGTTCCGAGCCTCAAAAGTAGTTCACGATTACATGCAGGGCATTGGCACACTCCAGAGAGATTGCACAACAACTGTTATGTACCCACTTTCTCCCGTTACCTTGGTGAAAAGTAAAATGTTGGGGGTCAAAGCAACTTTGTTTGGCAGGTTCAAGGTGCCTACCATACCAAAATGAAGTCTCTTGCTATTTATGCACATTAGAACTTCTGCAAATATGTCAGCAGTCACTATCCATTCAAGCCAATTTTGCACCCAAAAAGTCTAATAGCACTCCTTCCCTTCATAGCCCTGCACCCAAACAGCAGTAGTTTTCCACCAGATATGGGGTATTGTCATACTTGGGATAAATCGCGTAACAGTCTACTGTGCATGTTCTCCTGTTACCCTTGTAAAAAGTTAATATTTTCCGTAAAAATTTAAATTTTTATTGGAAAAAAAATAAAAATTTATTTTTACTTCCACTTTCCTTTAATTTTTGTGAAGCAGCTGAAGGGTTAATAAACTTCTTGTATGTGGTTTTGAGTTGCTTGAGGGGGTGCTGTTTTTTAGGACGGTAGCATTTTTGGGTATTTTCTGCCACATAGGCCCCTCAGAGTGACTTAAAATTGGATGTGGTCACTAATAAAATGGATATTTACATTTTGTTGGAAAAATGAGAAATTGCTGATTAACTTTTAACCCTAATAACTTCCTAACAAAAAAAATGTGTAAAAACTTTTTTGCTGATGTACATTAGCCATTTAGAGGAATCATAAAATGCCAAAGTGGCCCCACAGTAAGATGGCAGAAGAGAAGAAAAGTGACTAACAAGCATAGTAAGGGGCTAGATTTTTAGTATTTTGTGGGCTATTTAAAGATGGAGCACCTTTACAAGGTGTTTCCTTTGAAGATGGTCTACATTCAAGAGTACTAATAAATCTGCCCAAATAATAGAAAAAAAAAAAAAATAAGTGGAGAGAGAAGCCATGTCTAATTAAAATATGTCACAATCTGGCACACATTTATTTTGGAACAAAAAAGTAAAAAGCTTTTCAAAATGTTAAGGTGCACATTACTTTTCAAAAAGATGGTGGGGTATTGACCAACAAAAAGGCTCTAATCATTCATGCCGCTTTTGGCATTCTATTATGACGCATGGTGAACCCCAGTAGTTAAGATTGGTGCTGGGCATATTCCAGGGGACTGCAGTGTCAATTTCCAGCCTTAGTGCATTTTAGAAAATGGCTGGAAAGATCTGACGTGTTCACACAGGGATGCTGCAGAAAGTGTGCAATGCAACCACACAAAAAAAATTAAAATCATAGTCGTACCCTTAAAGTAAATGTGGGATAAAATCTTAAGTGCACATTCATAATGCTGTTGCGCTTCTAGTTTACCTTTTAAAAACTGCAGTCTCTGTTTTTGCATCAACGGTAAGGCTGAGGGTTTCCTTCATACTGCCATTCATCACAGTTTCTGTCATCTGATCTGTATTCTCGACCTCCTCTTCACCATCAGAGCTAGCATCCATTGCAACAGTAACTAATAAAAAGTTAAAAAAAAAAATAGATTTGACAATGAACCATAAAAGCATTTAGAGGGAAAAAAACACAGCCCTTTCCTCCGCACTGGCAAAATCCCCCATGGTGCAACATCTGTATGTCAGGACCTTGCAGTATGCCATCAATAGAGCATGAAAAATGGGCTCTTACTTTAAATATTTATTTTGCTACTTAGTTTTTACGTTTAGTGTTCATGAAACAAAAGAACCAACATATTCAAGAAGCCCCAACTCAAGATGTAGAATGGCCTATGCAGGATTGCTTTCTTTTAGTACAGCAATGCAGATGTTGAAGGGTTTTTCTGGCCTCGGGTTAAATTTGCACAAGTGACTGCAGATTGGTGGAGACTGACAGTGTGCATTGACTGGCTGCTTGACTCACAAGTGTACCAATGTGCACTATTAGGATTTACCTCTACAGAAATCATGGCAACCGCAGTGGAATAAATGTATTAATTAAAAAAATAAAAAAAAAAAAAAAGCAGCCAAATCCAACAATACAAAATTTCAACATGACCATTTACTTTCAGTTTGTGCAGATGCATTCAAAGGATCCGTTTGCTCTGTACTCGTTTCCATTTCCACAGGAGAGTTACTTCTTGCAGTTTCCTTTGCACTGGAGAAATAATGACATTTTTAGTGCATACAACACTTTTTGGCATTTAATACCTAACAAAGTTACTGACTGCATTCAGAGCAAAATGTCTAACATATTGGAGGTTACTTGACATCTTGTGTCAGGCAATGCGGATGAGTGAGGAGCACCTCCGTTCATGCAGGGATGAACAATGGCTAGATATCAAACGCTATTTTCTCTTGTAAACGCATAGTGAAACTTTATGGATAATTGTCCTACCAGTCAGCCTTCCGTGGCAGAGCCTTGACATACACGGTCACTCAATTTACGCTACCCAAACTGCAAGCGGCATCAGATCCTGGCTGCACAATCGCAGTTAGGAAGGTTTTTCTCAGAAACGCTCCAGTGTTTCAGAAAAGGCAGTTTGAAAGGTGATTAACTATAAGCGGTGTGGGGAGAAGGCGGCTGGGGGCAGCACGTGGGTTTAGCCAGGTCTCTACCTATAGTTACTGGCTCTTCAATCAACAATTCTCTGAAACACTAGAGCATTTCATACGGGAGGTAGATAAACCTACCTGACTGCAATTGTGCTGCCAGGTTTCGGAGTTATGGAGCCCGCAGTATGGGGCAGCTGTGACCGCTTTTTAGCTATGCGTATAACTGAAAGGAAAGGGCGCAATAGGGTCTTATCTCATGGATGTCACAAGGAATAAATGATTACTGCTCACCTGGACAGGTTGTGTAGCACACAAAACAGCATGCACGTAAAATGGCTGTTGCAGGGTCCACACATCAACCGTGCCTAAAAATGGAGGACTTAGGATTGTGTATACCGGACCTGTACTGCTTACAGAGGAGACGGCCAAGGAGTTGATTGTAGTAAGTGGCTTATTGTTACATCCGATGCGCTTCGGAGTCAGACTCAACTCCTTCCTCAGGGACCACACAATACCCTATATAATACCTGTGTGTACTCCCTGAGGAAGGAGTTGGGTCTGACTCAAAAACGCGCCCGATGTAATAAAGCCACTTACTACCATCAACTCCTTGTCCGTCTCCTCTGTAAGCAGTGCGGGTCCAGTATAGTCTTATGTTTTTCATTTTTGCCACAGCTTTTTAGCTGCACGCTTTCCTTGCAGGAACAGATAACACTCGCACACACTGATGGCGCTATCTATGTCCCTCTCTCTTGCCTGTAGTGGCTCCTCGCTGCACACAATCACACAGTAGCAGGCGGCTGCTGCAGACAGGAAAGGGGAGTTGAAAATGTGCCTGCACATAGACACTGCGCTTTAGGCTCCTGCAGTCTCAATGCATGGCGGACTGGGTTTCAATTCAACTAGAACTCTAGAGCGCTGTGAAACACAGGGGACAGTGTGGAAGGCTGTAAGGTTATACAGAAAATGGGAATGGGAAAGGGAGCAGCTCACCGTCAGTAATGATCAGCTTCCACTGGTTCCAGGCCTGCAAGGACAACGCCCTGGTTGTGGGCTGGTGCAATTAGGAGAAGAAATTCCAGCAGGACGGTTCCAGTATTTTTCTTCTTTTATTAAATAATAAATAACATCCATATAATAGGCAGTACAAGTGTACAAACAGGCCAACACGTTTCGACGCACTCAGGTCTTAATCATGGCCTGTTTGTACACTTGTACTGCCTATTATATGGATGTTATTTATTATTTAATAAAAGAAGAAAAATACTGGAACCGTCCTGCTGGAATTTCTTCTCCTAGCTGTAAGGTTATAGTTTCACATCAGCGTTTCTCGGCATTCGTGGCGGTTTCGCCTGATCTGCCGGAGTACTTGTGGCAAGACTGCGTTCGGCCTAATTCATTCCTTATGGGACTTGTGTACATGTGCAGCACTTGTGATTTTGCCGAGATCCGGACAATCTGGGAACGGACAAAGCCTGCTGCTAGCAGGGTTTTTTTTTTGACTCGCCACAAGTGCTGCACATGTCCACAAGTCCTGTAGGGAATTAATTAGGCCAAAACACAGTCTACATTACGCGGCAGATGCGGCAAAATGCAGATCTGCTGCGATTACCGAGAAAGGCTGATGTGAAAGCAGCCTAACGAATGGCAGCCTGGTGCACGGAGCCCTCTGGCACACCATGGGTGCATCTACGACCCCTCATTTGAATTTTTATTAAAACTAGTGCACTCTGCATTACAGGTATGATTTTAAAGGGGTCACGTGCCCCATCTGAATATATGCATGGTGCGAGTTTTCCAGGTGACAATTCAGGATTACATCGAGGCCACATTAAAGCAGTCTCAGTAACCTACTAACTCAACTGACCTGATGGACGTCGTAGTCTGTAAAGGAGGCCCAACCAGATTCCTTAGCCGATAATGGCTCTTCTGTGCTCCAGACATCAGATCCCACTGAATCCAAGCCAGTTACATGTGCCGTTTCCATAGGGACATCAAAGTTCGCTGGCCAGTTACTTGCTACTCAAAAACAAACAAAAAATGAACATGAGTCACATTTTAAAGGGATGTCCTCAATCAGAAAAGCACTGTCATTTTTTGATAACATGTCCACGTCTTTCCACACGTGGTTTGGCTGCTCAGTCCCATTCTCACCAATGGAGCAGTTACAATACCAGACTGATGGCGGGTTTACATGCCGCGATATCGGCGTCCAACTCTGACCCAACTCCGACAAAAAGTCACGTGGGTCGCGAGTTGGACCCGATATCGTGCGCGCGTTGTACGGTTTGAGATTACAACGTGATGCTGGAACGATGCCAAAACGATATCGGAGTTGAACGACCGTGCTATTCAACTCCCCGATATCGCATGGCCGTTGTAGCAGCATCGTAGCGTGTGACAGCCCAACTCCGATCTGTACGCCGACGCTACCCATTAACTCCCATGTTAAATGGTCATTACTGGGTTGGTGGGCGTACACATCGGAGGGACGTTGTTTCCCGATATCATAGTAACATAGTAACATAGTAACATAGTTTTTAAGGTTGAAGGAAGACTTTAAGTCCATCTAGTTCAACCCATAGCCTAACATGTTGATCCAGAGGAAGGCAAAAAAAAACCCCATGTGGCAACACTAAGCTCCACATTGGGGGAAAAAAATCGTTCCTGACTCCAGATACGGCAATCAGACTAATTCCCTGGATCAACGCCCTATCAAAGAATCTAGTATGTATAACTGGTAATATTATAGTTTTCAAGAAAGGCATCCAGGCCCTTCTTAAATGTTAGTAGTGACTCACTCATTACAACATCATGTGGCAGAGAGTTCCATATTCTCACTGCTCTTACAGTAAAGAATCTGCGTCTGTGATTATGATTAAACCTTCTTTCCTCCAGACGTAGAGGATGCCCCCTTGTCCCAATCTCAGGCCTAAGAGTAAAGAGATCATTAGAAAGGTCTCTGTACTGTCCCCTCATATATTTATACATTATTATAAGATCACCCCTAAGCCTTCGTTTTTCCAAGCTAAATAACCCCAAGTTTAATAACCTGTCTTGGTATTGCAAACCCCTTAGTCCTCTAATGACTTTTGTCGCTCTTCTCTGGACCCGCTCTAGTTCAGCTATGTCTTTCTTATACACCGGAGACCAGAATTGTACACAGTATTCTAAGTGTGGTCGCACTAGTGACTTGTATAGAGGTAAAATTATGTTCTCCTCATGAGCATCTATGCCTCTTTTAATGCATCCCATTATTTTATTTGCCTTTGCAGCAGCTGCCTGACACTGGGCACTAAATGTGAGTTTGTCATCAACCCATGTTAATAGTCTCTATACCTCCATTACACACGAAGAGGGGATTGCAGCTGTCAAAAAAACATTATCACATCAGAACATAGAGACCAATATGATGGATTTGTGCATAGAACTTTTAAACTTAGTCCTCAGAGAGAACTATTTTCTCTTTGGGGACCAGTTTTACATACAAACATGCGGGACCGCAATGGGATCAAACGTAGCGCCTGCTTACGCAAATCTTTATATGAATCAATTCGAGGAGGCCCACATTTACTCTAATAACTTATACAAACAATATGCCACCCAATGGTATAGATATATAGACGATGTATTCTGTATATGGACAGGCCCGGAAGCCAGCCTAATGTCATTCATTGAACAGATCAACTCGATCCGGCCGGAGTTAAAATTTACCCTAAACTATGATATCAATGAGATCCCATTCCTCGATACCATGGTCCAAAAGAACTTGGATGGGCAGATTATTACTGACATCTACTCAAAACCTACAGATTGTAATGGTCTTCTCCTCTATGGTAGTTGCCATCCAAGATCTACAAAGAACAGCCTTCCTAGGTCACAGTTCAAACGGGTAACCAGGATAGTGACAGACTCCACTACTAAAGCTACAAGACTTCGGGAAATGTCCGACAAGTTTTCCCAGAGACAGTACCCCCACAGCCTACTAACTGCTGAAATGAACAGTGCCATAAACTACACAGATGAGAGACAGGACCATTTACCTAAGATCGACAGAATCCCTTTTGTACACACTTACCACCCAATCATGCCCAAAATACATAAACTGGTGAGAAAAAACTGGCCGCTACTAGCTCATGCCTACCCAAACATACAGACATTTCAAAATCCTCCACTCATGTGCAGTAGACGACCAAAAAACATAAGAGACCAGGTAGTTAGAGCTGATGTCGGTACTAACAAGACTCCACTCACCAGGACTCTGACACAGGAACCAAGACTAGGGACTTATCCATGCTTGGGGTGTGCATGTTGTTCTAATGTAATCAAAGGGAGTGAAATAGTCCACCCTCGCACTGGAAAAACATACAAAATACGAGGGTTCTACACCTGTGAATCGAAGTACGTGGTCTATCTTGTCAAGTGCCCCTGCGGACTTTTATACGTAGGGGAAACTACCCAGGCTATTAGGGATAGGATCTCGAGCCACAAGTCCACCATACGCACAGGCAAAGTTTATCTGCCACTTCCTCACCACTTTACGGAAGCAAGACACAATGTGGCGCAACTAAGATTCCAGGTGTTAGAACATGTACCCAGACCTCGACGTGGTGGGAACCATATCAAACTATTGAAACAGAGGGAGTGTTACTGGATCTATACTTTGGGTACCCTAACCCCGAGGGGCATGAATAGGGAAATTGAATGGCTAACCAATTAAAACCTTTTTTCCAGATTTCAACCTAATCTCTAGTAGTCTGTTCTTCCGAAGACCCCCTAAAGGGTAAGAAATGTAGTCTTTAACCCAACCCCCCCCCCCCCCCCTTCCCCCTTTTTTCTTTATTTCCCTTGTTCTTTTTTAAGTTTCATTTCTCTATATTATGGTTGCTGAACATACCTACTTAAGTATTTGGACCCCTTAAAAAGCCTGGTTTTGAGAGATCATTTTGTTATTAATGTATTCTGTACAACACCACCGAATGTATTAGAAACCTATATGCCAATGTACTCATAATCAATGCTGTTATGTCTTGATCATAGCATAGTAGGTAGATCATACAACAACATGTTTATTAATCCTCAATATTTAGTGGACATACATGTGCTAAACCAGAACATAGTAAGGAGACTATCAATATTTGGTCCAAATCCAGAACTAGTGCACCATAATGTGGGCATCAAAACGCTCTCAGAAAACCCCTTAATCCCCGTTGAGTCCCGCTACTACGCTGACATCACCGTTGTGGTGTACGCTACCTAGACGCATAAACAAAGACTGACACTGTCACCAGACACCGGTAACCAACACCAGGCGCACTGCCCCCTCACAACAATTGTAACTATAGTAACGGCCACTACGAGCGGCACTGATCAATGCCCGCCCCCCTATTACGCATGCGCAACCAAAGACGTCACTTCCGGTGACGCGGTGGAACGCAAACGTCACGTCCGGTGACGCGTCACTACCGGTCAGGTGACCCGCCGCCCGCACAAATTGCGGCGGCGGCGGGCTGCACACCACCATCTCCTGCCTAGGCACTGGATGTGCTGGCATTTGGACACAGCGATTCCAATAGTAAGCGGGACTCACCGGGATATTGAACATCAACAAGATAAGTAATTGACCTTTGATGATACCTATATTACACTACTTTATACTTACCCCTTAGACTACCTAACCCTAGTGGGTTACACCAACAGAAAACTGAACACTATAGGATTCCACCCTGGGGACCTTGTGATATAAGGTACTAGGATACACATATCATTACCATTTGAATGCAATATATAACAATAACATGTTACATATATTATTACTTCTTAGACAGAACCTTGGGCAATCTACATCACCTCACTGTTTTTGCACAAAACTACAGTGCCCTGAATCCACTACCATTACACCTGGTATATTCCCATGCAAAGTAAACTTGCAGGTATCTGGACTTATACACTAAAAATACTATGTGTACACTAATGTGAATACAAGATGTATAATTACAAGTGTTGTATTCTAGATTACCTTCTCCTGTCCGTATGGTATATCCCCCAAGAGACACCAACACAATCCCCCTCCCCTTTGTGGTGACAATCCTATGTTGAAGCACCAGCAGGTAAATGGTGTAGCATTCTTTTCTCTATTAAAACCCTGATTCTATATACCCCCACCCTAGAACCATCCTTAGTATTTATATCGCAGTAATACTCTGTTACATATATGAATAAAAGCTGAAAGGTTCATAGATATGAAATAACCAGAATGTTATCAATGAGTTCAGTGACTGAATGTCTATGTAAATATTGTATATACTTCACCTGCACTGTATTCATTTTTGTATATTTCCTCTTATAGTGACTTTGTGAACAAGGCCATAGTGGTGGCCGAAACGTCTTTGTCCTGCATGTCACCTGACACATTTGCATAAACTGTAAATAAATTCACCTTGAGCAAAACTACAACTATATGAGTGCTGGGATTCTTCATGTACTAGTTATTGCGGATTACTCGATCCTTTCCCAATAGCACCATAATACCGCTAACGCCCTGAGTGCTGGTCATCTACGACTGATTGGACTTTGCTTTTTTGACTACAGCACCAGCGACATTCATGTCTTCAGAAACTTTTGCATACGATGAATCTGCCAGCTCATCCATACTAGCCCGTATCAGGACTGGTACAGACTTCCTAAGAGTTCCGAATCGTGATATAAAGACAAGGGATTGGGAAAAGGAGAGGAAGAAACTGGTTTCGTTTGACCTACACTGTGCCACACTTGGCGAATACTACCGGCAAAGCAAAATCCCTAGAGGTCTCAGATGTAACCTAAGACCAACCCTTTTTTCTGACAACGAAAAATACTGCGCCACCTTCCAAAAAATACTAAACAAGTGTTCATTGGACTTGATCTTATTAACCATAGAACATTTACAAGACGCTATTAAAATCTCTGAAGAAAGAGTCGCCACCATCGAAACACAACTAACTACAACACTCAGCAGCACAGAGTTCTCTAATCTAAAGAGCAGAGTAGAATCAGCACTCGCCACACACAAAAAAACACTAGAAGAGAGGAAAAGAACCAAATTCCAAAGAGACACAGAAGACTATCTCAACAATAAAGTGTATAGGTGGGACGAGCCAATACCTAGAAGACCATGGCCAAGACCAAGGCGACCAGCCGGAGGACAACCACCATCAGGCGGCTCCACACCATCAGGCGGCACACCTGCAGGCTCCGGGAGCGACGGTGGAAACTCACCAGCCCCACGCCCTCAACCGGCTTTTTTAGGCCAAACCGGAAAACCACAAGGCGGTCCAGGCGGCGGAGAACCGAATCGACCGATGGTCCTCAGGTCACAGGTAGGGGTCCAAATCTAGTAGTAAACATTTCTGACTACTCTCTCTCTCCAGTCGAACTATCTGTACTCAATAAGGGCCTTTCCTTCTGTCCCACACCTAGGTGGGACCCTTTCCAACTTGAAAATGATTTACAACGTTTCTATAGGCTACTAAGATTAAAGACACACTTTGATCAACAAACACCTATTCCAAATACTCAGATTGGCAGCAGCATGGGTAACACATCCACATCACATATTTCCATTACTAGTCTGGGTTTAAGGAATGTTAGCAATTTCAATCCACCAAAAACTGACCACCCAGTTGAAACATATATCAGACTGCTCGAACAGGATATAAGGGATGTTGTACATGACCGGCAGATTGGTCTCCTCCCAGTCCGCACTAATATATCGGCACACACGAACGACAGGCAATTAATGCACTAAAGGAAAACAAAAACATAGTCATCAAACCTGCGGACAAAGGGGGAGCCATCGTAGTCATGAACAAGGATCAATATGTATCAGAGATAAATAGGCAATTATCAGATGAAAAAACATACACTAGAGTTCAGAATGACCCCGTTTATAACATAAGGACAAAGATACATAGGGTAGTAAACAAATATTACCAGAATAACACCATTGATTCAAAAACAAGGACCTACCTCATTAACCACAACCCCGTTACTCCAGTTTTGTATACACTACCGAAAATTCATAAAAATCTACACAATCCACCTGGCCGCCCCATTGTGGCAGGGACTGATTCCATCTTAAATCCACTCTCAATTTTCTTAGAAAAAATCCTAACTCCTTATACAAAACAGACTAAATCATTCATCCTGGATACAGGTGATTTCCTAAACAAACTTAAAACAATGGGACAGGTTCCCAAAGATTGTCTGTTGTGTACTTTGGATGTTAATAGTCTCTATACCTCCATTACACACGAAGAGGGGATTGCAGCTGTCAAAAAAACATTATCACATCAGAACATAGAGACCAATATGATGGATTTGTGCATAGAACTTTTAAACTTAGTCCTCAGAGAGAACTATTTTCTCTTTGGGGACCAGTTTTACATACAAACATGCGGGACCGCAATGGGATCAAACGTAGCGCCTGCTTACGCAAATCTTTATATGAATCAATTCGAGGAGGCCCACATTTACTCTAATAACTTATACAAACAATATGCCACCCAATGGTATAGATATATAGACGATGTATTCTGTATATGGACAGGCCCGGAAGCCAGCCTAATGTCATTCATTGAACAGATCAACTCGATCCGGCCGGAGTTAAAATTTACCCTAAACTATGATATCAATGAGATCCCATTCCTCGATACCATGGTCCAAAAGAACTTGGATGGGCAGATTATTACTGACATCTACTCAAAACCTACAGATTGTAATGGTCTTCTCCTCTATGGTAGTTGCCATCCAAGATCTACAAAGAACAGCCTTCCTAGGTCACAGTTCAAACGGGTAACCAGGATAGTGACAGACTCCACTACTAAAGCTACAAGACTTCGGGAAATGTCCGACAAGTTTTCCCAGAGACAGTACCCCCACAGCCTACTAACTGCTGAAATGAACAGTGCCATAAACTACACAGATGAGAGACAGGACCATTTACCTAAGATCGACAGAATCCCTTTTGTACACACTTACCACCCAATCATGCCCAAAATACATAAACTGGTGAGAAAAAACTGGCCGCTACTAGCTCATGCCTACCCAAACATACAGACATTTCAAAATCCTCCACTCATGTGCAGTAGACGACCAAAAAACATAAGAGACCAGGTAGTTAGAGCTGATGTCGGTACTAACAAGACTCCACTCACCAGGACTCTGACACAGGAACCAAGACTAGGGACTTATCCATGCTTGGGGTGTGCATGTTGTTCTAATGTAATCAAAGGGAGTGAAATAGTCCACCCTCGCACTGGAAAAACATACAAAATACGAGGGTTCTACACCTGTGAATCGAAGTACGTGGTCTATCTTGTCAAGTGCCCCTGCGGACTTTTATACGTAGGGAAACTACCCAGGCTATTAGGGATAGGATCTCGAGCCACAAGTCCACCATACGCACAGGCAAAGTTTATCTGCCACTTCCTCACCACTTTACGGAAGCCAGACACAATGTGGCGCAACTAAGATTCCAGGTGTTAGAACATGTACCCAGACCTCGACGTGGTGGGAACCATATCAAACTATTGAAACAGAGGGAGTGTTACTGGATCTATACTTTGGGTACCCTAACCCCGAGGGGCATGAATAGGGAAATTGAATGGCTAACCAATTAAAACCTTTTTTCCAGATTTCAACCTAATCTCTAGTAGTCTGTTCTTCCGAAGACCCCCTAAAGGGTAAGAAATGTAGTCTTTAACCCAACCCCCCCCCCCCTTCCCCCTTTTTTTTTTTTTTTATTTCCCTTGTTCTTTTTTAAGTTTCATTTCTCTATATTATGGTTGCTGAACATACCTACTTAAGTATTTGGACCCCTTAAAAAGCCTGGTTTTGAGAGATCATTTTGTTATTAATGTATTCTGTACAACACCACCGAATGTATTAGAAACCTATATACCAATGTACTCATAATCAATGCTGTTATGTCTTGATCATAGCATAGTAGGTAGATCATACAACAACATGTTTATTAATCCTCAATATTTAGTGGACATACATGTGCTAAACCAGAACATAGTAAGGAGACTATCAATATTTGGTCCAAATCCAGAACTAGTGCACCATAATGTGGGCATCAAAACGCTCTCAGAAAACCCCTTAATCCCCGTTGAGTCCCGCTACTACGCTGACATCACCGTTGTGGTGTACGCTACCTAGACGCATAAACAAAGACTGACACTGTCACCAGACACCGGTAACCAACACCAGGCGCACTGCCCCCTCACAACAATTGTAACTATAGTAACGGCCACTACGAGCGGCACTGATCAATGCCCGCCCCCCTATTACGCATGCGCAACCAAAGACGTCACTTCCGGTGACGCGGTGGAACGCAAACGTCACGTCCGGTGACGCGTCACTACCGGTCAGGTGACCCGCCGCCCGCACAAATTGCGGCGGCGGCGGGCTGCACACCACCATCTCCTGCCTAGGCACTGGATGTGCTGGCATTTGGACACAGCGATTCCAATAGTAAGCGGGACTCACCGGGATATTGAACATCAACAAGATAAGTAATTGACCTTTGATGATACCTATATTACACTACTTTATACTTACCCCTTAGACTACCTAACCCTAGTGGGTTACACCAACAGAAAACTGAACACTATAGGATTCCACCCTGGGGACCTTGTGATATAAGGTACTAGGATACACATATCATTACCATTTGAATGCAATATATAACAATAACATGTTACATATATTATTACTTCTTAGACAGAACCTTGGGCAATCTACATCACCTCACTGTTTTTGCACAAAACTACAGTGCCCTGAATCCACTACCATTACACCTGGTATATTCCCATGCAAAGTAAACTTGCAGGTATCTGGACTTATACACTAAAAATACTATGTGTACACTAATGTGAATACAAGATGTATAATTACAAGTGTTGTATTCTAGATTACCTTCTCCTGTCCGTATGGTATATCCCCCAAGAGACACCAACACAATCCCCCTCCCCTTTGTGGTGACAATCCTATGTTGAAGCACCAGCAGGTAAATGGTGTAGCATTCTTTTCTCTATTAAAACCCTGATTCTATATACCCCCACCCTAGAACCATCCTTAGTATTTATATCGCAGTAATACTCTGTTACATATATGAATAAAAGCTGAAAGGTTCATAGATATGAAATAACCAGAATGTTATCAATGAGTTCAGTGACTGAATGTCTATGTAAATATTGTATATACTTCACCTGCACTGTATTCATTTTTGTATATTTCCTCTTATAGTGACTTTGTGAACAAGGCCATAGTGGTGGCCGAAACGTCTTTGTCCTGCATGTCACCTGACACATTTGCATAAACTGTAAATAAATTCACCTTGAGCAAAACTACAACTATATGAGTGCTGGGATTCTTCATGTACTAGTTATTGCGGATTACTCGATCCTTTCCCAATAGCACCATAATACCGCTAACGCCCTGAGTGCTGGTCATCTACGACTGATTGGGATTTGCTTTTTACAAATGTTATTTAATTTTCTGTATTTATTTAATGCCTCATCACTACCTACTTGCTTTAATTCCCTAAATGCTTTCTTTTTGTCACATATTGCACTTCTTACCGCTTTATTTAGCCATAGTGGTTTCCTCCTATTTCTAGCATGCTTATTCCCATAGGGTATATATTTGTGCACAGGTCCTATTCAGGATGCTAATAAACATCTCCCATTTGTGTTGTGTACTTTTATGTCTCAGGACATCGTCCCAGTTTATTGCACTAAGATCATCTCTCAACTGTTGGAAATTTGCCTTCCTGAAGTTTAGTGTCCTTGTAGCCCCTCTACTACACGTCTTAGTAAAGGATACTTGAAAGCTTATTAAGTTATGATCACTATTACCCAAGTGACCTCCAACCCGTATATTTGATATGCGGTCCAGCCTGTTGGTTAATATTAGGTCCAGCAGTGCCCCCCTTCTTGTTGGGTCCTGAACCAGTTGTGAAAGGTAATTGTCTCTCATAGTTTTCAAAAACTTATTACCTTTGCTGGAACTGCAGGTTTCTGATCCCCAATGTATTTCAGGGTAGTTGAAGTCCCCCATAATAATGACTTCTCCCTGTCTAGACGTGTGACATCTCACCAACGTTCTCTAAACAATGTCCTAATGACCCCCCCCGCCCATGAGATCATTAGTGATCTCGTTTCAACATTGAAATGTGTGATGATACCTTAATGATTTGTGCCAGATCAAAAACCCAAACTACAGATGCTGCATTTCAGGGTAACTGCCCCTCATCAGTGTAGTGTGTTGGATATTCTGATCTGGTTGTATCAGAGACTATGGATGAGGTCTGGGGAACTCGCTATCCACCTTATGGAGAGGAGTTTGCCTGCAACCATAAGGAGACAGATAAGTAGATAAGGAGATTTAAAGCCTCACCCCT
The DNA here is from genome assembly GCA_033576535.1 of Allobates femoralis. Classification (NCBI taxonomy): domain Eukaryota; kingdom Metazoa; phylum Chordata; class Amphibia; order Anura; family Aromobatidae; genus Allobates; species Allobates femoralis. The sequence continues at coordinate 25,894 of JARQOC010002312.1, forward strand.
CCTCTGAGAAATATGCAAATTGTCACTTCAGTGAGGACGTGGACGAACTCTAGCTCCACCTTTAGGAAGCTCTTCAAATTCATAGTCAACTTTCTGACAAGCCTTTACATATGACTAAGGATATGTGCCAGATCAGAACCCCAAACTACAGACACTGCATTTCGGGATAATTGCCCCTCATCAGTGTAGTGTGTGGGATATTCTGATCTGGCTGTATGAGCAGCTATAGACGAGGCCTGGGGAACTTGCTATCTACTTTATGGAGAGGAGTTTGCCTGCAACCATAAGGAGACAGATAAGGAGATTTAAAGCCGCAACCCTCCTCTGAGAAATATGCAAATTGTCACTTCAGTGAGGAAGTGGCCAAACTCTGGCACCACCTTTGCATAGCTCCTCAAAGTCATAGTTGACTTTCTGAGAAGTCTTTAAATATGAGTAAAGGTACCGTTACACTGTACGATATCATGAACGATATAGTTGAAACGTCATGGGTTTGGAGTCGTTCAAACGACATTGTTACTACTTCGTTGCATCTAACACCGAGATACAATTACGATAAATTGTTGGATCGCTGATCGCAGATTTCAGAACATGTTCTCAAATCAGACGATCTTCGTTCAGCCAACCTGCTGCATCGTTGTTTGACTCCGCGATAACGATGTCATTAACAACTTCGCCTATTCACAACAGTGAACAAGTATCGTTTGCTGGTTTGTGTGAATGATAGCTGCACGCCAGATCGTTAATGTGTCGTTCACAATATCTAGACGTGTGAGATCTCACCAGCGATCTCTAAACAATGTCCTAATGACTGCGCGCCCATGAGATCATTTGTGATATCGTTACAACATTGAAGCATGTACCGGTACCTTAAGGATTTGTGCCAGATCAGAACCCCAAACTACAGACACTGTGTTTCCGGGTAATTGCCCCTCATCAGTGTAGTGTGTGGGATATTCTGATCTGGCTGTATGAGAGGCTATAGACGAGGTCTGGGTAACTTGCTATCTATCTAAAGCGGCCGTCACACGCTTTTGA